>SJYV01056334.1:3098709-3145969 GCA_006410875.1 Neotragus pygmaeus
CAGCCTTGACGTACTTCTTTTCCTATTTGGAACCAGGCTGTTGTTCCATGTCCAGTTCTAACTGTTGCTTCCTGACCTGCATATAGGTTTCTCAAGAGGCAGGTCAGGTGGTCTGGTAGTCCCATCTCTTTCAGAATTTTCCACAGTTTATTGTGATCCACACAGTCAATGATATAAACAAGGATATGAAACACACACATCCTCTGTACTTAGGCAACTGACTAAACCAACTAGCTATGGACGATCACTGGCCGTAAGTGCCTCTAACGCTCCTTAGCTCCTTTTCTAATCCAACCAATTATATACATCCAAACTATCAGCTTTACCAGTTTGGAGAACTAACAAGGCAAACAATGCTCAAACCTCATTCTTTTCACCACAAGAGGTGCTAGAGATAGGCATTTTGATTCAAGCCAGTCTCAGCACCTAAAATATCACCTTCCCTCATCTACTTTCTTCAGAAGGAATGAGGCAGCCAGGATGAAACAGAAGTAAGCATTTTACTCAGGAAAGGTGATAAATAGTAAATTTCATACTGAAATGTTTTGATTCTAAGAAAAATCAGTTGTGAACTAATGGTACTTTTCTCATAGGTTTAAGGTTTAACTGAACTAGTCAGTAACTGTCCACAAGAGATTATCCAGTCTTGAGAAGCCGTATCACCACGCTCCAAGCTTCAGTGTGCTATCTACATGCTTCATCACTTTGAAGTTTTTCTTGCAAAGTTTATAGCAATAAACCATTTTTGGTTTCTCCCTTAAGGGATATGAAGCCATTATTTGTTCTAGATCAGTCACAGAATTAAAGAAAACTCAGTTACCTCTGAATGAGTCAATTTGAGTGATTTTCACTTATGTCATTAGTAATAGGAGGGGGAAAAAAACTTCTAATGTGCAACTTTTAAGAGCCTATGTCATTCATTCTCTCCTAGAAAATTAAGAGTCCATTGATTTATACTAACTCTCCCAGGCCAAAAAAATGCCTTCAATTACATGACTAGGTAATCTCTTATCCATTACCTACTTGATCCCCTGAGAGGCACAGGCTGGGCTGCTACCCTAAACTGTCTACTCCATCTTCCATCCACTGGACTTGTTAGGGTACTCAAAAATTGTGGTCTCTCCTCTGTTTAAATAAAAATATCCCCTTAAAGGAGAGCAGCGTCTTTACCCTTAATCTATTTTTGTCTTTTTTTTTTTTTTGGCTGGCAGGGTCCCCAACCAGGGATGGAACTGGCACCCTCAGCAGTGAAAGCTAAGAGTCCTAACCACTGACTGTCAGGGAAGTCCATACTTTAATCTGATTTACAGAGGGTAGCAGATGGAGGAGGGCAGGTTTCTTTGGTTAAGACTTCCTCTCAGATATCCTATTAAATATAAAACCACTGCCTTAATCTACTTTTTTCTCCTGGATTCCCCAAATCACTGATGGGAGGAAGTTTGGAAAACTTCCCAAAGGTAGGATAGGAGGCAGTACTATGTCAGCTAAGGGCACAGATCCTGGGTTGTGTTGACAGTTGCTACATATGAACTGGGTGACCCTGGGAAAACTGCTTTAACCTCTCAGTTCCTCAGTTTCCATATCTCCAAAATGGGAATAATAATGGTACCCACTTGATGTATCTAAAGCAGGGGTCCCCAACTCCTGGGCTGTGGCCTGTTAGGAATTGGGCCACAAAGCAGGAGGTGAGCAGCAGGTGACCAAGTAAAGCTTCATCCGCCACTCCCAGTGGCTCCCAAATCCTGAACCATCCTCCCTCTCACCCTTCCAAGTCCATGGAAAAATAGTCTTTCACGAAACCTGTACCTGGTGCCAAAACGCTGGAGGACTGCTGATCTAAAGTATTAACTCTGGTGATGACCTCTCTCCATTCTTCTTCTTGTCTCTATTTTACTGAGGTTGACTTCTTTCCAGTTCCCTAAAACTTTCTCTCCCTTGACATGAGCCTTCTAAAATGCTATTCTCCTTGGGACAACCCCTCCCCACAATTTCACTCCTCCACCTTCACCTAACACAGGTTTTACCTTAGATATTACTGTTTTCTGGAAATGTCCCTGATCAGCTACCCCAAGTCTGGGGTGAGTGTCTGTTGAAAATATAACTCAGAATTTAAAATGCTGGATTAGACTACATTCCCTGAGGACAGGCTCTGTGTCTATCTTAACCAAGGACTGAGCACACAGTTTTGGTAAATATTTGTTGAATTAAGGAATGAACCCATCGATGGATAGATGAATGTTAGACAAAAACTTACTAATACCAATGCATGGAAATTCCTATAGACATTTCAATGGAGAAGGTATGAGAATGGAGTTACCCAGAGAAGGGATCTTTGCCATCAAATTCAGATTTAGTACCTAGATGTTACTTACGTGTCTTTAACAATTGACAGCATTTGATGCCAATAAAAACTGACAGCATTTGATGCCAACAAGTCAAAAACTATTTATTATTTCATTTAACTTTATCTCCACAGACATAGTAATACTATGTTATCAGGATAACAATACCAAGAAGTTATTTCTTTTAAGTATTTCTTTTTTTATTTGAACAGAGGACAAACAGGAAGGAAAAACAGGAATTGAATCCCCTAGCATGTAGTCATGTGTCTCTATTTCTCAGAGCTTTGGTTACAGTGAAGAGGTGAATGACATTTAGATATGAAGCTAGTAACTTCGGGTCTCAGTCTCTAGCGAAATAGGGTATTTCCATTTGGTAATCACTGTTCTAAAAATGGTAAGAGTATATCGTCATTCTGCTGAACAGAACTCCAGCCCAAAGGAATTTCCCTGGGAGCCCTGCTTCAGCCATCTCCCTGAGCCCTGGGAAGGATTTGTCTGATTTTTGCCCAGTTCTGAAGATGAGGTCATCCCCATCACCTTTGCTATTCAGGGCACTGCTCCAGGCAGAGAGATGGAAGGGGAGGAGACAGTCCAGGTGCCCATCCAGGAGGAAGTAGAAGGGAGCCAAGGACGCACAGAGCCAGGGAGGGCGCGGGCTTGGTTCATGGAACAGGTGACAGGACAGGCCAAAAAGCTCATGAAGGAGCAGAAAAGGTGGCCAAATGGAGAAGTTAACAGGGAAACAAAGGAGGCAGCTGACGCAGGAATGTGTTGGAGAAGCCAAGGACACCGTGCATCTTTGTAGGGGGGTGGAACTGAGCCATATGAGAGGAGAAGGGGCAGAGCCAAAGAAGCAAGGTGCAGAGAGAAAGGAGGAAATCAAGATCAAGATGGAGGGGGAAACTTTGGATTGAAAGAACTTTTCTTCCTCCAAGACCCAGGGATCAAGACAGAGACATATCATCAGGGAAAAAGATAGAAGTAGAAGGAGTTCAACCTGGAGATGCTCAGTCCTGGGATCAAATGTCTGCACTGTGACTTGGAAGAAGTTCAAGGCCTCTTTAAGCTCTGGTTTCATCATCTGCAAAACAGGGTTACTGATACTCAGCTTGCTGATGAAGGGTACATATTGTATCAGCCTAGGGCTGTGGCTGCCTCATAAATGATAGCAGCTATGATTATTTTGTTACTCATCTCAAGAAAGCATGAGGCAAGGACATCTGCAGAAGGGAAACAAGGAGAAAAAGATTTGGGGCCTTGGGGGAGATGTGTTGCTATGAGAATAACACAGAGACACAATTAGAAGGTGACTAGAAGGCTGGTCGAAAGGTAGCACAGGCGTCTCATTGTGGTGACTCCTCTTACTGTGGAGCACATGCTCTAGGGCACTCAGACTTCAGTAACTGCGGCACACAGGCTCCGGAGTTGTGGCTCCTGGGTTCTAGAGCACAGGCTCAACAGCTGTGACTCACAGGCTTCGCTGCTCTGGGGCATCTTCCCGGATCAGGGATGGAACCCGTGTCTCCTGCACTGGCAGGCAGATTCTTTACCACTGAGCCACCAAGGAACGCCATGCACTGCAACTAGGCAGTAACCCCCGCTCACCACAACTAGACAAATGCCCATGTAGCAACGAAAAACCAGCACATCCAAAAATAAAATAAGAAAAATTATTTTTAAAAAAGCAGTGAGAACAAGCTGAGGTCAAAGGGCAGTAATTTGAGGCAATTCATTGGTCATGCTCGGACTTAAACTAGTAGAGCTCTGCAGCCTAGGAGCAGGATCAACATTTTCAGGGTGTGGGGGACTTCCTTGGTGGTCCGGGGGCTAACACTCCACGCTGCAGGGTGGGGGTGAGTTCGATCCTTGGTCAGAGAACTAGATCCTGCATGCTGCAACTAAAAGGTTCTGCATGTTGCAACAAAGATCAAAGATCCCACATGCTGTAACTATTAATAACATCATGGCAGCCAAAGAAATATTTAAAAATTTTTTTCAGGGTGTGGACATTTCCTTGGCATTGCCTTGACATTCACATTGTCAGGGAAATAGCTGTTTGTTTTAGGAAAGTGGATCTTTGGATCAGGACTTGCACAACAAAGTTCCACTTCTGGACCCCCAGGGAGGCACTCCCTGCTTCTCACTCAACAGAGCTGGAACCAAGTTTTCGCCACTGTTTCAGTTAGAGCCACTGTCCTGAAAGCCTTTGCCTGTATGTTGCTCGTGGGGTGGAAGGTGCTAAAGAAGGAAGAGCCAGATACGTGTGAACAATGGTTTATGGGGGAAGCCAAACTACAAAAGGCCTTGGAGAAGGTACCTTATTCTGCTGATCATTTCACTTGGACAACCTGTGTTGTCAGTGACCTACAGTGAAACAAGTATACTAGAACAGGATTTCTCAACAACAGCACTATTGATATTTAGGGCCAGAGGGTTCTTTGTTNTTCCAGCTTGTGTTTCTTCCAGTTCAGTGTTTCTCATGATGTACTGCATATAAGTTACATAAGCAGGGTGACAATATACAGCCTTGACGTACTCCTTTTCCTATTTGGAACCAGTCTGTTGTTCCATGTCCAGTCTAACTGTTGCTTCCTGACCTGCATACAGATGTCTCAAGAGGCAGGTTAGGTGGTCTGGTATTCCCACCTCTTTTAGAATTTTCCACAGTTTTTGTTAGATAGAATGTGCTTTTAATTAGTGTTTTCCTTTGAAGAAATTTATAGTATCTGATTTTAAGTATATTATGATTATATTTTTGTGGGACCACCATGATGATTTGGGATTATAATTTTAGTAGTTTAATATTTTATTTTTTTTATAATTGTGATTCCTCATTTAAAGTAATGCCAAATAAGAAATTTTATGTTTAGCACAAGTAATATTGATGGTCTAAGATGCATGCTATTCTAACATAATAAAAAATTTGCAAATCTTGTTGGCTATAGCAGAAAGTCATGTTTCCAATTCAATTGGCGCTTTTAATTAAATTGTTTAGTACAAAAAACATGTTTAATTTGAAGAGGCCTTTATAGCATGTTGAAAAGCAGAGACATTACTTTGCCAACAAAGGTCCATCTAGTCAAGGCTATGGTTTTTCCAGTGGTCATGTATGGATATGAGAGTTGGAATGTGAAGAAAGCTGAGCACCAAAGAATTGATGCTTTTGAACTGTAGTGTTGGAGAAGATTCTTTAGAGTCCCGTGGACTGCAAGGAGATCCAACCAGTCCATTCTGCAGGAGATCAGCCCTAGGATTTCTTTGGAAGGAATGATGCTCAAGCTGAAACTCCGGTACTTAGGCCACCTGATGCTAAGAGTTGACTCATTGGAAAAGACTCTGATGCTGGGAGGGATTGGGGGCAGTAGGAGAAGGGGACGACAGAGGATGAGATGGCTGGATGGCATCACTGAATTGATGGACGCGAGTCTGAGTGAACTCAGGGAGTTGGTGATGGACAGGGAGGCCTGGTGTGCTGTGNCAAGCTGAAACTCCGGTACTTAGGCCACCTGATGCTAAGAGTTGACTCATTGGAAAAGACTCTGATGCTGGGAGGGATTGGGGGCAGTAGGAGAAGGGGACGACAGAGGATGAGATGGCTGGATGGCATCACTGAATTGATGGACGCGAGTCTGAGTGAACTCAGGGAGTTGGTGATGGACAGGGAGGCCTGGTGTGCTGTGACTCGTGCGATCACGAAGAGTCAGACGGGACTGAGCAACTGAACTGAACTGAACTTATATACAAAATATATAAAAAAGTATCAAGTAAAGTCAAGTGCCAGACTCAGTCTCAAATGAGATTTATGCTTTCATAATTTCTTTTTCAAATAGCTTTCAGGGTTTCATTAGAAGCTAGGCTGAAAGCATTTAGTTTGAGTGTAGAATATTCTCATCATTTGGATGAGGGAAATTTTGCAAACATGCTTGTTTTAGATCAAAAATTTTTCCCTAAAGTGGTATTATGAAATAGGGTCTATTGTTCTAAGGTGATTTTATTCATATAGTGTGCAGAGTAAGATTATATCTTAAAGCACTAGATGCTTGTATTTAAAACATATCTCAGCTGATTCATGTGAATGTATGCAAAAACCACCACCGTACTGTAAAGTAATTAGCATTCAATTAAAATAAATAAATTTAAAAAATAAATAAAGCTTACTTTATCCAGTCCTGTATGTGTGACTTTGACATAGTTACAAAGCTTAACAATATATGAGTATATTCACCTTTAAATTGAAGATAATAATAGAAACTTTTTAATAGAAAGTGTGTAATTTTGAAAAGTTTTGTAAAATGCTACTCTTATACAAACATTAAAAAAAAAAGAACATCTGACAGAGTTGACATTTAACCCACTATTTAATAATGGAAGGGGTAACACGTTATGAACAGTTAGAGAAAATTTAAGTGTATACGTAGAAATAGAAATAAAGATAGATATGAAATTGATAGATTGCTGAATAAAATACAAAACTGGCTAGCATCCAACAAATTCATAAATCACAATATTTTGGGTTATCTCTTTTACTGTGTAGAAATTATTTATGTCTCTACCAGGCAAAATTCTGTAAGTTTACCACTGCCCCTAGAGGGTTGGTATGTGTGTTTCTGTGTATGTGTGTGCTCAGTTGTGTCCAACTTTTTCCCACCTTATTGACAGTAGCCTGCCAGGGTCCTCTGTCCAAAGAATTTTCCAGGCAAGAAATACTGAAGTGGAATACCACTTCCTACTGCAGGGGATCTTCCTATGGAACCAAGGATTAAACCTGCATCTCTTGCATTTTCCTGCACTGGCAAGCAAATTCTTTACCACTGTACCAAACTGGGAAGCCGAGAGGGTTGGTAATCACTAGTAAATACACCCAGAATGACATTGAGAATAACTAGTAATCTTTTCACTTATATTCAAGTTGGGAATATTTTCGATCTCACAATTTTCCCCTGTTGTGATCACAATTACCCAGAATTATTCTTGATCACACACACACACAAAAAAAATCTGACCCTATTAGATTTATACTGATTATTTACACAGATAAAACAAGAGTGTTACTTAATTCAATAAGCCATCTTCAGTTCTGTAAATCAGACTTGAAAAGTTTTGTAGTTAATAATGTCAGTAATTAATCTGTGTGTATAAAGTTTAAAAATAAATTCTAGATTGACTCCCCAAATTATACAACTACTTCTTTATTGGTGAAGGTAAGATTCAAGATTCTTTTCATCAGATTTCAACTGTTATGTACATATATTTGGCTAAATTTCCTTAGTTGAGATTTCCTAAGATGTATTAAAATCCTTAGATTACCAGATAATGCATTTCTTACTAAGAAATTTATGAATTTTAAAAGTGTGGCATTTACTTGGAAATCCAGGTAGCAAGTCAGATTTCTTGGAAGAATATCACAGAATTTGTCTCCAAATATTAAGTAAACCCCTATTCCTAAATACATGCCTGTCATATCTGATTAGATGAAATATGTCTCAAATGTAATAGTCCAAATAAAGCTTTGGTTGCACTCATTTGTCCAATTTTATCCTGGTAAGACAGAGGACAGATCTATATAGCACTCACTTTTATAAGAAGACTCAGCAAAAAATATTTGCTTTTGATTTTTGAAGAGACAACGAGAATCAGATATTACTTTAGAATGGTTCATTTTGGTGTACAAAAGCAAAACTTCCTAAATAGTGGGTTAGAGATAATTTAAAAAGAAAGATAAAGTGCTTTGTCATCAGTTCAGCTCAGTTCAGTTCAGTCGCTTAGTCGTGTCCGACTTTTTGTGACCCCATGAATTGCAGCACACCAGTCCTGCTTTGTCATATATTCATATAAAATAGACTACTAAAAACAGTGCTAACAGTATTTCAAGACTCCCATGTGAAACAGTTAAACCCAACAAATTTTTTTTCAAAAGTATATTTTAGAATTTGAATGATTGGCAGCTCAAGACATTGACCCCTGAGCAAGGAATGACAGAAAATGATGAGCCCTATGGATCTTTTACCTTATGCCTGACACAAGTGAGTTTCCAGGATATGGAGAGATGGGACTACAGAAGCAGAAACCATAGTGATATGATTGATGGTTTCGAGGAGCCCCTGAGCCAAGGAATGGGTATAGTTTTTAGAAATCAGAAAATGCAAGTTAACAGTGTTTCCTTAGAAACTTTGGTAGGCACACTGCCCTGCTGACATCTTTACTTTAGTTAAGTGAGATTCAACTTGAATTTCTGACTTCCAATATTTTATAAACTTGGTGTGTTTTCAAGCCAAATTTGTGATGATTCTTTACAGTACTAATTGAAACCAATATGTTTTTCAGTTTGGTTCAGTACACATAGGCAAAGTCGTGTCTGATTCTGTGACCCCATAGACTGTAGCCCTCCAGCTTCTCTGTCCATGGAATTCTCCAGGCAAGAATACTGGAGTGGGTTGTCATTTCTATCAGGGAAAATAATATTCCCTCTCCACTCATAATCTTTTATAACTTGCCATACTTCCTTAAGTTTTATCTTTCACTATACTTTTGCATATTCTGAGACAACCTATATCCATACTTTAGAGCAAAACTATGTACTTTGCCCTTGAAAAAATTAAAATTCTTCCTATTGTCTTGGATGTCCCTTCTGTTTCTTTGTCACTATTGCTCTGAGTAAAATCTAAACTGTGTGTGTGCTTAGTCACTCAGTCATCTCCAACTCTTTACAATCCCATGGACTGTGGCACCCCAGGCTCCTCTGTCCATGGGACTTCTCCAGGCAAGAATACTGAAGTGGGTTGCCATTCCCTCCTCCAGGGGATCTTCCCAACCCAGGGGGTCAAACCCAGGTCTCCCACATTGCAGGCGGATACTTTACTGTCTGAGCCACCAGAGAAGCCCATAATCTAAACTACTCATATGAATTTTTAATCAGAGTAGCTTACTCCTAAGTGACAGATAAAGCTATGAAGTAGAAAGTGCCAAACTGCCACAATCAAATATTTTAGCAGGTTAGAAAAACTTAAAAACACATTAACACAAATATCTATAGACACTTACATTTCCTTTACAGTAACTGACTCAATTTAATAATAAATTATTATTATATAATGAATTAACTCAACTTAGTAATCCAAAGATTTAAGTTACCTAAATATCTTAGAAATAGTTTAAGATGAAAAAGAAAAAAAAATTGTGATGTGAAAACTTCTGCTGTCATTATTATGTTGTTATAATTCATATTAGCTTACTTTACATATAACAAGTGTAAGCAATAATTCAGTTTAACTAGTCTCTTGACTGAGCCACCAGGGAAGCCCCATTTAAAATATACATAACACAAATGTATTAAAGATAAATAAATAAATAGTGTACATGTGTACTATTCTCAAGAAAAACACACAAAATTATTATACCAGTCTAAAGATTTGTCTAAACTATGAATGTAGACTTTGAAAATATTTTTTAATCCAGAAATTTTTCTAAAGATTGTTTTTCCTTAAGGTTCTATATGTTTAAAGTATTAAGATTCACATTTTTTAATTCTCAGAAAATTGGAGAATATTTTATTTACTTAAGCACTTGTTAATATCTGTAAATGATTAAAAAAAGATCTCCTTTTATGCAAGAGATTTTAGAGTAGGAAATAATCTCATTCGTACATAAAAGAGAAAAACTTATCTCCAGTACGAACACACAAACTAACAGACACATAAGGAGTTTATAATTTTGGTTCTACAAAATCATCCATAAGTCAAAAGAAAATATAGAAGCACAATGACTTATCATTCCAAATCTCAAGGCCTGTTTTTTTTCCTAGTACACAGAAAACTATTAATTGATTTGAGCTCATAAATAAACAAAAAAGACTAACAAACTAGATTCTTTGTTATCTCTTACTCTACAGAGTTGTTCTCAATCATTTGTTTACAGAGATCACCAACGTTCATATTGTTAAACTAAATTCCTACCAGAGATGAGAAGCATGTTATCAGCCATGTGAATCAAAGAAACAAAGTCAGTATTTTGTCATAGATAATAATAGAAGCAAGCAAGCTAACAAACAAAAAGAGCAAGAACCCCAAAACAGGGGAGGGAGGGGACAAAGTTCAAGTACTATCACTTTTTGACATTTATTCTAGGTCTCTGTGAGCCAAGAAAGATAGGAAGGGGGTAAGAAAGTGAGGGAGGGAGGCAAGAGGGAGGGAGGGAAGGAAGAAAGGAAGGAAGAAAATAAAACCAGCCTGGGCTAAACAATCCATAAGGCACCTGCTGAGAAAAAATTCTCCACATCTATCTCAAATTCTCTAAACAGAGGCAACAGCTTCTTGTCTAGATTAATACTTAGGATGTTTGTAGAACCTGTGACCTTGGAAGCTACAGTGTGTTCCTTACTCCAGGCCAGGGAACAGATTTGTTTACTGTGGAGAAGGAAGATAATACCTCCTTCTGGGTCTAAGTTTGGATAGGTTTACTAGGAGCCACTTGAAAAGATCAGAGTTCCTTAGCTGTGTTACAAATACACTGAATGTGCAATATTCACCTAGACTCATCTCTCTGTCAGCCCATATGGGGGTGCAAGGGAAATTTTGAAAACCAGAAAATGTACTGCCTGCTGTGCTGTAATAAAGTCCTTTGTTTGTCCCAGGAGTTTCATATCTTCTGCAAACATCAGTGAAAACTGGTTGGCTAACTTTTTAACTTGTAGGACAAAATCTTAGACCCTGAACCTTCCTTGACAAGTGCATTTCTTTAACCATGCAGTTTCCTTGAATATTTTAGGGATGTCTACTTGGGGATTTTCTTAGATTATTTCCAAAATTGTTAAAGCATAAGTTCCAAAAGTTTAAAAATATGACTCTCCTAAAAGTATAAAAGAAACATGCATCCAAGATTTTATTTTAATCATTAACTAACAAGGTCACAGGTAAATTATTATGACTCTTTTAAAGAGCATTGGAGAAGCTAGGTTATTTATATAAAATAAGAACATTGAGGCGGATACAAAAGCTGTTAATGTTCAACTGGAATAGAAACCATAACTTCTGGCCTTTTACCAGAACAAAATAGTCAAGACAACCCTGCTGCTAAAAAGTTGTAAAATAGTCCAATGAAAAGTTGTAAAGAGTTCAATTTCACCTCATAATCTGTTGTTTATTTGCAGGTTTCGAATCATATTTTGTACTTACAGTTGGAAAGATTAGAAGGTTAATATATTTAAATATTTTAGAACAGATCTCAAGAATCTTAAGATCTTTAAGATCTTTAAGAATCAAAGATCTTAAGAATCTTTGATCTTAAGCACAAAATTAGATGCTATATATGTATGTGTGTGTGTATGTTAGCTATTATTCATTTATTTATTTCATTTACAAAACCAAGTATGAAACCATTTTTTGTTCTTCTAGATAGGAAATACAACTGAATCTTAGTTTATCAATGATAAATTATCATAGATAATTAATGAGGATACTTCTGTTCCACCCAAATAGCCATAACACAATGGTATCAAAATCTTAGGCCACTTACCTTAATCTATTCTCCCGTTTTATATTGCCATTCTTACTCCATGTGTTAGGAGCACTGTCAGAATTCTGTTGCAGTAGAATTAGTAATGAATTCTCCCTCAGTCATGGTTCCCTGATGCTTCCATTGTGTATAATGAATTATCTTCTATGCATCCAGAAGTTGCTAGCTATATATGGTCCTTGGGAGACTTTAGAAAACAGCCATTAAAATTGTTCTATGTAGTTCTGCATTCTCTTGAGGAACCTTGATTGAGAAAAGCTGGAGCTGGACAAGGAACACTGGTAACAATCGGGAAACCGTTAGAAACTTGAAAGCTCAGGATCTACCTCACCTACTAAACTCCAGAATGACAATTTTAGCCAGATACCAAAGTAACTCATATGGCTATTAAAGTTTCTGAGGCACTGCTCCACAGTATCCAGCTGTATAGATTTTCCTCTGTTTATGATGGCATTCCATCCTGATAAATCTACTGTAAGTTGTAAATAATATGTCAAAAACACATTTAATACCTCAACACTACTTAGCATTGTAGCCTAGCTTAGCCTACTTTAATATGCTCAGAACACTTACATTAGCCTCTTGTTGAACAAAATCACCTAACACAAATCTTATTTTATAATACAGTATACATATAATTCATTGACTACTACACTGAAAGTAAAAAGCAGAATGGTTGTTCAGTTCAGTTCAGTTCAGTTGCTCAGTCGTGTCCGACCTTTTGTGACCCCATTAACCGCAGCACTCCAGGCCTCCCTGTCCATCACGAACCCCCGGAGTTCATTCAGACTCGCGTCCATCGAGTCAGTGATGCCATCCAGTCATCTCATCCTCGGTCATCCCTTTCTTCTCCTGCCCCCAGTCCCTCTCAGCATCAAAGTCTTTTCCAATGAGTTAACACTTCGCATGAGGTGGCCAAAGTACTGGAGTTTCAGCTTTAGCATCATTCCTTCCAAAGAAATCCCAGGGTTGATCTCCTTCAGGACTGGTTGGATCTCCTTGAATGGTTGTTAGCATACTGCTTATTCCCATCATGATCATGTGACTGACTGCAAGCAGTATCTTCCTGCCCTATTGAACTTCATGAGAAACTTATTGCAGAGAGCTAGCCCAGGAGAAGATCAAAATTCAAAATTCTAAGTACTGTTTCTATTGAATGTGTGTTGGTTTCACATCATCATGAAGCTGAAAAATCATGTCAAACCATTGTAAATCAAGGACTATCTGTTGACTAGACTACACCAGAGAGTAAATCTTCATTTGAGAGGCAGCTTATGTAGCTGTTAACTGTGAGGCCTCTGAATCCTGATGACCTGGTTTAAAACTTGGTTCCATTATTTAATAGTTTTGTGACTTTTGCAAGATAAATAACCCTTAACTAAAATGCTTCAGTTTCTTTATCTGTAAATTGAGTTTAAGGATACTAATTCATTGGGTTGTAGAATGGAATTCTAGTTATGCAAATGCTTTCTATGAGCACCTGACACGTGGTAAGCTCTTAATAAATGAAAATTATTGTTACTTATATCTGTGTCTTAGAGACACTTTTCTCTTAGTGTCCCTAAGTGATTTTACCCAGATACAACAGTTGGATATATTTTAATTCTTACCCTTTTGAACTGAATTTTGTTTACAACAATACATACTTTCTTACATTAATACTTCACGTTTTTCTATATGAATTTAGTAAAGAATGTCACAAACACTATAGGAAAACAAAACTTGAACATTGCCTCATACTGCCACATTCAAGAATTTCAAAATGACATTTATGTCAGATAAATTACATTTATTTTTATTTTAAAAGCTGGTCTTATGTGACTTTCAGTTGTTATAATATTGGATATTTTTCCATTAATAAGTACACATACCCTTTGCCATATCACTCATTATTCTAAAGTAAACGAATTTAATTTTTAATTGATGTATCTATGAAAGAAGAGAGATTTGGCTCTAAAAGAACTTAGTCCAAAAGTTTAATTGCAGCCTAGGAAATAAGAAGGGTCATTCTCAGGTGGAGAAAGCTTTGGAATAATATGACAACATTTCGGCATTAGTACAACATGAATACCATAGGGCTAGAAACACAGAATGGTACTCAACAAAGTTATCAATCTAGAAGACCTAGGCAGAAAATCACTTCTTTCTCTAGAAAGAATTCCTCTACCTTTGTTTCCATAATAATATGCTCATGTGAGCTTTTGGTATCTTTCTCAGTGTTTCTTTTGCCATCTTTTGCTGAATCATTCACTTTTCTGTTTTCCTTAAAACCTTAAAATATTTGTGCATAATAACAAGAATCTACAGATGCAGACAAAAATAAAAAACAATAATGTTTTGCTCCAATTCTCCACACCTCCTCTCCTCATCATTTAAACTATTTTAAAATTTTTGTTTAAAAAATATTTGCTAGTTTCATCCCCAAGATTAAATAACAGAGTTATTTGCTGTTACTTGATCTATCCATTTTATAATTTGGTCTATTTTTAGAACTTTAGGTCTATTTTTATATCACTATAATTCCCTTTTTTATATTTTAGCATCTGTCTCCACACACTAGAGTTTTAAGCCCTGAAAATCATAAATGCATATGCTCTTGGTTCACTGCTCTATTCTCAGTGATAGAATAGTGCCTGACAATCAATACTGGTTGAATAATAAATATTGATCAAAATTGCTCACTTATCAATCCCCAGAAATTTTAACCCTCCAGTTTTGATAATCTATGTATTTTTATTTTTCTTCCTTTAGTTAGATTTTCAATTTTAATTATCCACCTAAATGAAGTGCCTTACTTCTTGAACTAGAAATACCTAACTTTCTAATAATGAAGGCCCTCAATTATTTTTTCCATTACCTCTTTTCTATTCATAGATGATGCTTTCTAAACAACGCCATTCATATTTATAGTCTTCGTCTTGCTGGTTTCTGAATTTATATCATTATTTTTATATTATTTATGAGTTATACAGGGGAATATTCCACATAATGGAATATTCAAATAATATTTTATAATAGCAAATAAGTCTGTTATTTAATCTTGGGGATGAAACTAGCAAATATTTTTTAAACAAACTGTTAAAATTTTAAAAATATTATTTTATACTTCCATTTGGTTATCTGAAAATTACTGTAGGAGATTTAGTTTAAAAAAATTGCAGATGAGATTTCCAAAATAACACCATGCAAAGTTTTAATGACAGTATTAATTTCAGGAGTTTTGTTAGACTGTCATGAAAAATCAAACTTTTGGAAATTCCTTCATGACATTGCTATAAAAACAATATATTCTAGAGCTTTAGAGATTTGTTTTTACACCTAAGTCATACCACCTTGAAACGATTTTGTATACAAAATGAGCTAGAGCTCTACTGTTTTTGGGTTTTTTTTTTTTTGGCCAAATAAAAACTTCAAAACTGTGAAGGATTTAAGATACTATCCTCTGACAAGTTAACAAGTTATCTTGCTACAGTTAAACACACACACACACACACACACACACACACAAATCAGACCACTTAGTCCCAGATCATCATAGCCACACTTGTCCCCACACAAATTCCCCCACAGAGGATGTTTAGAGCTTCGAATGAACTTAACATGTGCAATGAGGTTTACACCACAGGTGAGGGACCCTAATATTATGAGGGTCAGATTTTATATAGAGCAGCTGTCAGATCCCTCCCTTTTAAACTCAGGGGATAAAAATAGAGAACTTTTTTCTGGAATATAAAGAAATTAGTCTTGACTAGAAATAAAGACTTCTGGGTCCATTACCTTTAAAACCTGTGCCAATGGATGCAAGGAAGAGGAGTCTTTAAATCTCTCCTGAGCAACTTGCCATCTAGAACTTCCAAGGCATGCTTGTCACTGAGTAATAATCTTTGCGACCCCGTGGACTGTAGCCTACCAGGCTTCTCTGTCCATGGGATTCTCCAGGCAAGAATACTGGAGTGGGTTACCATTTCCTTCTCCAGGGGATCTTCCCAACACAGGGATCGAATCCAGGTCTCCCTCATCGGAGGCAGATGCTTTAACCTCTGAGACACCAGGGAAGCCCAAAATAAAATGTGAAAACACTCAATGAAAATATTTTCACTGTTTCGTCCCAACAATAATTTTCTTCAACGTTGTTTAGTGAGTATTCACTGTTTCTCCAAGCATCTGCAAAGCAAGTTGGTTGTATAATATATTTTCAGATAAATCTTAATTTGTTTTGGGTCCCCTATTAGGTTTAATTGCTTTATTTCTATTTTCACATTAAGTGTTTAATTTCACAGCATTCATGTTAAACCTTATAACAAACCATGTGACTTGATGGGGTAAATTGTTCAACTTAATTTATTTTAGGATTCTCTTGGCTATTTTTGAATTAGAATTAGTTGATTGATTACCATGGATAAAACTTACATAATTTTATTTATATTGAATTGAATCTATGAGTCAATATTGCTAGAACTAATGCCTAATAATATTTAATAATATTATTTATAGCATCATATTTTATGGTTAATATTAAAATATTTAAAATATAAACAGATTAATGGGTAGTTCTAAATAACATCTGAACTATCGTGAGTACAAAAAAAAGAGGCTTATTTATTCAATGGAACTTATCTTACAGTAGAAAAGAATAAACTACAATCACCTACTTGAACAGTCTTCCCAGGAAGCTCTAGTGGTTAAGCACCCACATGCCAATGCAGGAGACATAAGAGACTCTGGTTTGATCCATAGTCAGAAAGATCCCCTGGAGGAAAGTATGGTAACCCACTCCAGTATTCTTGCCAGGGAAATCCAATGGACAGAGGAGCCTGGTGGGGTATACCATCCACAGGGTCAAAAAGAGTCAGACTCAGCTGAAGCAACTTATCTCACAGGACTCACCTGAACATAAACTTTTCTCAACAATTAATACTAAACAAGAAAAACAAATTTCCAAGAAACATATTTCTTTCTAAAAATGTTTTGAGTATCAGTATGTTCCTTATAACATTTGGGTCAATTTTGGTAAATCTGGCAATGCTGCTTCTAGGTTAGTTGTTGGTATTTCCCTTAACTAGTCCTCAGACTGCAGAACTTGAAGATATATAATTGACCCTAAAATTCACCAGGGAATTTAGGTGACAATCTGTGTTAACTTGTTGGCCTAATCCAGAAGATTAAAAAAAGAGAGAGAGAGAGGAGTTAAAAACAAAGAAACAATTCTTTTTTGTTTATGCTGGAGGCTGTTTTGAGACTTGGAGCAAAATTCTCACTGATTTTGGGCTCCTACCCTCCCACAGAAACTGGGAGATAAGTGATACCATCTCCCTTCATTTCAAAGAGATGGCTCCCAGGTTCTTAAGAAAGACTTTCCTGGGTCACCAAAGTGACAAAAGGCCAGCTAGAAAGACTTTTTGAATCTTTAGAACAAATTATATACATTTCAAAGAGATAAGAAAGTGCTTACAATTTTCTAAGGAAAATAATGGAAGAGAAGGAAGAGAAGAGAGATCTCTTACTTCTTTTCAATAAAGAGGATTAATCAAGCCCTTATTTTTAATTTGTATTTTTCCTTATAGTTGTGAGATAAAATACAAGATGTCCAGATAGATTTTAATTTTAAATATATACATTTAGTATATATGCATATATATATATATATGAGCTTCCCTGGTGGCTTAGGTTGTAAAGAATCCACCTGTACAGGAGACCTTGGGTTCGATCCTTGGGTTGAGAAGATGCCCTGGAAGAGGGCGTAGTTACCATGTGAGTTACTCACTCCAGTATTCTTGTCTGGAGAATCCCATGGACATGAGGTCACAAAGAGTCAGACACAACTGTGCGACTAAGCATACATGCGTATGCATGCTGTTGCTGCTAAGCCACTTCAGTCGTGTCTGACGCTGTGCGACCCCAGAGACGGCAGCCCACCAGGTTCCCCCATCCCTGGGATTCTCCAAGCAAGAACACTGGAGTGGGTTGCCATTTCCTTCTCCAGTACATGAAAGTGAAAAGTGAAAGTGAAGTCACTCAGTCGTGTCTGACTCTTAGTGACCCCATAGACTGCAGCCTCCCATGCTCCTCTGTCCATGGGATTTTCCAGGCAAGAGTACTGGAGTGGGGTGCCATTGCCTTCTCTGATGTGTATGCATATATCTATCCCAAAGTATGTATGTGACAAACTTGGTAAATCTGTCCATTTTCATCCCAGGTTCATCGTTGACGTGGTATAGAGAAGAAAATTCCTACCAATGCAGTACTTCAAGCTCACTCAACTAAAGCAGGTAGAAGATCCCTCCCAGAAAATCCCAGTGTTTCAAAGGGAAAGCACTGAAGTTCTGATTTCTGATGCAAGTATCATCAGATAGAGAATACTTCTTAAGAGGAGAAGACAATAAAAGCAACTAGGTCCTGGGTGAGAATGCAAGACACTTCACCTGAACAACCTTATGCAACTAGTAAATAAATACCAAAATCTTTTTAGACAGAAATCTT
Source organism: Neotragus pygmaeus (assembly GCA_006410875.1). Taxonomy (NCBI): domain Eukaryota; kingdom Metazoa; phylum Chordata; class Mammalia; order Artiodactyla; family Bovidae; genus Neotragus; species Neotragus pygmaeus. The sequence goes on from SJYV01056334.1 coordinate 3,117,042, forward strand.
AGTAGGTTAAGAGAGAGACTTGAATCCAACTTAAAAAAAAGTAAAATATAAAACTTAAAATCCACTTAAAAAAAAAAAAAAACACAATTTGAACTGAAAATGGAAAAAAAAATCCATTTACATTATCAACAAAATAATGAAATAACTAGTAATAAATTTAACCAAAAAATACAGAATTTATATGACTAAAAAGATATTTAGTCATAAAACAAGATTTGAATACAAATTTCTTTAAAAAATAAGTTAAGCAATGATTACAAAGTAAATTTAAGTTTGCATACCTGTTTCGTACATTGCAGCTATTGGAATCCAACTAGAATACTTAAAATGTAGATCATTTTCTCCATGAGGATGAAAGACTAATAAATTACTAACAGCCCCTCTCAGGCTGAGCATAGTTTAAGCTTGTTCTTTGTTATTCAACTATAGTAGCTGTTTGCAGACCCTAATCACTTAAACTACAATTAGTCTCCAGACTTTGCTCAAAAACACTTATTCCTTTTGTAATTATAATGCTTTTCCTAACTGATATAGCAATTGCTATTTCTCTAAAGTTAAAATTCCCTGTTGCTTGCACACCTCTGAGGGACAGGAAGGGTGGTGAATAGTTCTCTTATATGGTCTTATCTGCAATTTTGCTACTTAAATTCATCTTATTCAGTCACTGAGAAAACTAAAAGGTGATGGCTTTAGAGATTTGCATACATTTTTATTTAAACAAGCTTCCCTGGTTGTTCAGATAGTAAATCCCATGGACGTACGAACTTGAAGGGCTACAGTCCATGGGGTAGCACAGAATTGGTCAGGACTGATCAACTAAGCATGCTCACATGAACATTTTCATTTTACATCATTTTCTAGATGAACACATAAAAACTTTTGAGTTTTTTTGTTCTCTTCAATATACAACTCAAAGAATAGGTTACAGAGCCAACACTACATCTCCAGAGGGAAAATCTTCAGAAACTTCAACAGGATAGTAGTTAATGTGCCCTGAAAAGGAAAAAAAAAATAGTATATAAATCATCAAAACATATTTTCTAGTTAGCTTATATACATTCAATACATGTACCCAAATCATGGTTGGATTGCTTCCCTGTCTCAAAAACCTACATATTAAGTTGATTGACCACTTAAACCATCTCTTGCTTCCTCTGACTCCCCATCATTTGCTAGAGTACTTACTGACTGCCATTCCCAGCATAGGTGCCTCCCTAGACAGATCACTAGCCTACAGAAAAAGGGAATGGAAACAAAAAACCATCCGTCTAATACACGTGATCAAACAATATTTTACAAGCATATTATCACTGTCAGTTAAATGAATAGGTAAGTGAAATAAATGTGACTTGAAATTAGAAATGAAAAGACATTCCACAACTTAAATTTCAAAGGCAGAACAACACTGAGGGTAAAATTATTTATGAATGTCACATTGTTTTACAGTCCAAAGCATAGAAACGATTTTCAGATAATTCATATCTGCACACTTCTGTAATGTTTATGCAGTTTGGAAGCTGAGTGCTTTGTTGTTGGTGATTTAAAACTCTTGCTTTTTTTTTCCCCCTGACTGTAAAACAACAAACAAAAGCCACCATAAGATCAGAGCATTTTGGATCTGCTTATCTCAATATGCCTATCAATCATTTTATTTTTATCAGTTGCTATTGCTTTTCATTGTATATGAAGGAAAATAAATTACACCATCTGGATTTATTTAAACCAAGTAAACTTAAGAAATAATTTGAAATGCAGTTTATAGCTTAATGCTCTCCATAGCAATGATCTAAAATAGCATCCTACTGCTATTTATAATTGCAACTCTAGCAGAGGATTAAGCATTATTACCGAAGTTACAGAGTAAGTAAGTCAGTCTCTTCTCTGTGAGTTCTTACACCTTGATGTTGCTTATCATTTCTACTGTCTTGCCTTAAAGCCCTCAAACACATGTTCAGTCTCAGCTTTTATGAAAAAATTCTATATCCCAAAATCTTAATTACAACGAAAATCCAAATAAAACACTACACACTCTAAATGTTCTTATAGTTTCGTATTTTCCATCTCGATGTTAATTTATGAAATCTATATATATGTGAGAGCCAATGCTTCTATTTTGCACTGGAGTGAGAAACACTATGACCTACAGGTCTTTGCTCCTCCAATTTCAAAGATTAAACTGAATTGCAAGGACAAGTTATTTGTGCAGAAACACTTACACTAATGAAAGAAGCTTGTATTAAACCTTGGATTTTCAGTTTGCAATTCCTAAGGGAATTGTTATCAACCTTTTATCCCCAGCTCCTTCCTTCTGGCTAGCTCTTCTGGCTACTCAGCTTTCCTTGTGTCAAGTGTGAGTCTTGCCCAGTTCTCTTTGTCCTTCAGGAATCTTCATCACTTTAATTGCGACATGTTACCTGAAATAACCTACTCAGAAAACTCTCCTCTCCTGCTATTTTCATGCTAGATTTTAATGTTGGTTCATAAGATTTTAAGGTAATCTGATTAAATCCCAGTGAAACTAAACACAAGGGAGAGAATAGAATATAAAATAAGTCAGATAACCTAAAGGAGACCAATTTAAATCTGTTTTTAAGCTTATTAATAACGTGGGGCCTGCTTTCTCCCACATTAGTGGACCTTCTGGGACTTACAGGACTAAACTAGCAGGAATGTTTCTCTTTGATATGTCCTATCTTTGGGCATCTTACCGCCCCATCTGGAACATCTCAAATCTTGGACAGTTGTCATATTACATCCTTCAAGTCCCTTTAACTATCCTGGACCTTCTCTAATACTTGTTCCTTATTCCTCTTGGAAAACAAATGCTATTCTGGAAATAAAACAATTCTCCACCATATTTAGAATATAATTCTCAACTGACCTACTGAAAGTTCTCAAATCTTTGTTTAAATAATTTGTGCTTTTTTACCCTATAATTGATCCGATTTTTCTCAAGAAAAATAAGTAACAAGTTTGCCTACAAACCAAAAAATCATTCTTCCTTTTGTTTCCTACTTCCTTAGCATCAATCATATCATTTATCCTGTCTTAAAAACTTCCCTTTCTTTTCACATATTCAATGTAAAAGAACAAAATAAAAAAGCGTTAGCATATTATAAATACAAAGGATGTGTCAATAAAAGTAATTATTCACATTAAACAAGAATAAAGGTATTACAAAAAGAATATGTTGAGCCTCACAGCTCGGTAATCTCTAAGCATAAATGATTAAAGTGCATTGCTTTGAATTATATTAAACAGGGTAGAATTATGAAAGATGTCCAATAATCTCACCTAACATGCTTTCTAAATTTTTTTTAAATTTATTTTTATGTAGTTTATAGGAGGTAGTTCCTGGAATTGGTCTCAGCAGCATATCATAACAGTAAACTAATCATTAACCTAGTCCACAACTAATCCAAGCTACAAGAGAATAAGCATTGAAGAACAGGGTCGAGGATATATCTTGAATAATTCTATTCTTATCTATATATTTGAAAGTAGTTTAAATATACTTCCTAAAAAGGTCATTAAATATAATGTTTCCTACTTTGTGTGTGTGTGTGTGTGTGTGTGTGTGTGTATGTGTGTGTGTGCACTCAGTCACTTCAGTCATGTCTGACTCTTTAGGACCCTATGGACTTTGGGATTCTCCAGGAAAGAATACTGGAATAGACTGCCATGCCCTCCTCCCTCCTTCACACATGTATACTTTTTTAAACAAGAAAATTTACATATGAAATTTTCCATATGTAGCAGAGAAGGTCTTATGACAATTTTTAATTAAAATGCTTTACTAATCTTGAATAAAATTTGACTCTAAGATTGTGTTGGTTAGAGTTGTTACTGTGCATTTTACTGCCTTATTTGCCTATTTAAACAATTACTTGTGTTTTATAAGATGATTAGCCATTATAGAGTCAGCCCCATACAGAGGACCAAAGGTAACCATGAATGTCAATGAGATCACTAACAAAATTTCTTTAAAAAGGCTGATCAAGTGATTTTAATATTTTCTGCAGGTGTCATATGTATTTTCTAGATGTTCTGTGTATCATTGTTTAATAGGTAAAAATATCAGTTCTTGGATTGCTGGGGCTATTTTTTATATAGCCTCTTTCTTAATTTGATTTACAGTTATTGTCTGCCATTTTAATATACAAAATACACAAATGCAGCTTCAAGTCATTTACATCTTTTCTTTAGGGCAGAGCTTACAAAAATTGAAAATGATATTTTTGCAAAGAAAAACATTACCCCCATGGGCCTACTAGTATCACTTCTCAATTTACTATTATAATTCCACCTCACACTCAGTAAAAGTCCTCCTTGAAGTAGCTCTTCATTGTAACAAATGGTACCCACTTTAGTCATTTCTAAGCAAGGTATCAATTTGTCTCCCAATATGAATAGAATGCTGGCAACATAGAATGGATACAAGACCAAGCATTTATGGATTGAACACATAGCATGAAGTGGAAGGTGATCATTTGGAACTGCTCTCGCCTGACCCAGAAAAAGCAATGTTTAAGATTTTTCTGTGCTTCGTTGTCACTATGGAATTGATATTTGGGTATACACACTGGGCTTCCTGGCAGTTCAGATGGTAAAGAATTGCCTGCAATGCAGGAGACCTGATTCAATTCCTAGATTGGGAAAATCCCCTGGAGAAGGGAATGGCTACCCACTTCAATATTCTTGCCTGGAGAATTCCACGGACAGAGGAGCCTGGCAGGCTACAGTCCATAGGGTCACAAAGAGTTAGACACGACTCAGTGACTAAGCACACATGCACATAAGCAAAATGCACCATATTATAGACTTGAAAGCAAAGAGTTAGAACATGCCTAAGTTTTATGGGGATGATGTGGTTAACTGTGCAATTATCTAAAAATCAGCCAAAGTCTGGGTTAGGCATCCACTGTTAACTCTTATCCCCTCTGACTGACCTCCCAAAGACAGAGAAACAAAAAAAAATGAAGACTTAAAAAATTCTTTATCTTTCCTAGCATTCATTACTTGGCTTGACTAATGGGAAAAACACTGCACATAAGATCAATTTATCATCTCCATTTCCCATACATAGTGTTACATAGCTTAATTCTACCCATGATAGAGCAAGGCAGAAACCTTGACCTGCCCTCTATTTTCACCTTGTCTACATTTCAAGATAGACTACTAGTGGTTTAGTACTTTTAAATCTTTGCTCTCATGTGGTTTGGCCTCATTGCTCTTCTCAACCTAAAATTCTTCCTTTATTAAATATAAATATGTATGCAGCAGAATATGTTAATAATAACTTGAGCAACTGTGAACTGTCAGTTTAGAATGCTGATCTCTATCCCTATCTATGTCTATGGTGAGATGACTTTGTTTCCTTTGAATATTCTAATAGTGAATCAGGAAACATTTGTAATCTAAGCTACTTTACTTATACTGTTTTAACAAGTAATGAGATAGCAAGTCGATATTATCTCATTGTATCATTTTGCTGAACTAGGAAGAGTTTAGGTGACATAAGAAAAGCAAAGATAATAGAAACAGACAATGCTGAGGTTCACTTCTCCTCTATTTTTTTTTAAATGATTACTAGTTTAAAACCAGAAATTTAAGTTGTAAAATCATATATCAATGAAAAAGTGAATTATTTAATAAAGGATGAACAAAAGATCAATTTATTGCACACAATTTTATATTTTCAAAGATCAATAATTTCAAGGTATGTGGTTCATCTGGTCCTGTTTTGAAAATATAAATATAAAAATTTAAATATAAATGTATAAATTATCCTCAGAGCAATTTAACTTTCATAAGAACACTAAATCCAAATTGTGGTCTTTCTTTCAAAGGTAGAGTATAATTTTACTTTATGTGATTAGATTTTATTTGGGTCATGATACTCATTCTGTTTTATAAATTTATTCCTCTAATCTGTCAAAATCATTCTCTGAAGCTAAAAATATTAATAGTGATACAATAACCTTTGGTCTTTGTGCAACAACACTTAGTTTTTCTAAATAGGTAGCAATTTATTGAGTTGGATAAATGTTACATTCAGCAGACTAGAAAAGGCATATGTTTTTAATGATACAATATTCCAAAGGAGTACATGGTTAGTTTATAAACATAATATATAATTATTATTTAATTTCAAGGATATAACTATAAAAAATATTTCACAATAGCATCTTCAAATTACTTATATTTTTATTTTTATATCAGTATAAATCAATATTATCAGTTCAATTCAGTCTCTCAGTAGTGTCTAACTCTTCATGACCCCATGGACCATAGCACACCAGGCCTCTCTCTCCATCACCAACTACTGAAGTCTACTCAAACTCATCTCCATTGAGTTGGCGATGCCATTCAACCATCTCATCCTCTGTCATCCCCTTCTCCAACCGTTTTCAATCTTTCCCAGCATCAGGGTCTTTTGAAATGAGTCAAATCTTCACATCAGGATGCCAAAGTATTGGAGTTTCAGCTTCAGCATCAGTCCTTCCAATGAACACTCAGGAACGATCTCATTTAGGATGGATTGGTTGGATCTCCTTACAGTCCAAGGAACTCTTAAGAGTCTATTCCAACACCACGGTTCAAAAGCATCAATTCTTCAGTGCCCAGCTTTATTTATAGTCCATTCATCACATCCATACATGACTACCTGGAAAACCATAGCCTTGACAAGACAAACCTTTGTTGGCAAAATGATGTCTCTGCTTTTTAATATACTGTCTAGGTTGGTCATAATTTCCTTCCAAGGAGAAAGTGTTTTTTAATTTCATGGCTGCAGTCACTCTGCAGTTATTTTGGAGCCCCAAAAGATAGTCAGCCACTGTTTTCACTCTTTCCCCATCTATTTGCCATGAAGTGATGAGATCAGCATGATCTTAGTTTTCTGACTGTTAAGCTTTAAGCCAACTATTTCACTCTCCTTTTTCACTTTCATCAAAAGGTTCTTTAGTTCTTCACTTTCTGCCATAAGAGTTGTGTCATCTGTATATCTGAGATTACTGATATTTTTCTCAGCAGTCTGGTTCCAGTTTGTGCTTCATCCAGCCCGGAGTTTCTCATGATGTACTTTGCCTCTAAGTTAAATAAGCAGAGTGAAAACATAAGCATTGCTGCTGCTGCTGCTGCTGCTGCTGCTGCTGCTAAGTTGCATCAGTCATGTCATACTCTGTGCGACCCCATAGACAGCATCCCACCAGGCTCCGCCATCCCTGGGGGATTCTCCAGGCAAGAACACTGGAGTGTGCTACCATTTCCTTCTCCAATGCATAAAAGTGAAGTCGCTCAGTCATGTCCAACCCTTCACAACCCCATGGACTGCAGCCTACCAGGCTTCTTCATCCATGGGGATTTTTCAGGCAAGAGTACTGGAGTGGGTTGCCATTGCCTTCTCCAACAGCCTTGATGTACTCCTTTTCCTATTTGGAAGCCGTCTATTGTTCCATGTCCAGTTTTAACTGTTGCTGCCTGATCTTTGTACCAATTTCTCAAGAGGTAGGTCAAATGGTCTGATATGCCCATCTCTTTGAGAATTTTCCACAGTTTATTGTGATCCACATAGTCAAAGGCTTTGGCATAGTCAATAAAAGCAGAAATAGATGTTTTTCTGGGACCCTCTTGCTTCTTCCATAATCCAGTGGATGTTGGCCATTTGATCTCTGGTTCCTCTTTTCTAAAACCAACTTGAACATCCGGAAGTTCACGGTTCATGTTTTGCTGAAGCCTGACTTGGAGAATTTTGAGCATTACTCTACTAACGTGTGAGAGGAGTGCAATTGTATAGTATTTTGAGCATTCTTTGGCATTGGAATGAAAACTAACCTTTTTAAGTCCTGTGTCCACTGCTGAGTTCTCCAAATTTGCTGGCATACTGAGTGCAGCACTTTCAAAGCATCATCTTTTAAAATTTGAAATAGCTCAACTGGAACTTCGTCACCTCTCCTGGCTTTGTTCATAGTGATGCTTCCTAAGGCCACTTGACTTGACATTCCAGGATGTCTGGCTCTAGGTGAGTGATCACACTGTCTTGATTATCTGGGTCATGAAAATCTTTTTTGTACAATTCTACTGTGTATTCTTGCCACCTCTTCTTAATATCTTCTGCTTCTGTTAGGTCCTTACTATTTCTGTCCTTTATTGATCCCATCTTTGTAAAAAATAGTCCCTTGATATCTTTAATTTTCTTGAAGAACTCTCTAATTTTCTCGTTCTATTGTTTTCCTCTATTTCTTTGCACTGATCATTGAGGAAGGCTTTCTTATCTCTCCTTGATATTGTTTGGAACTGTACATTGAAATGGGTATATCTTTCCTTTCCTCCTTTGTGTTTGATTTCTCTTTTTTCACAGCTATTTGTAAGGGCTCCTCAGACAGCCATTTTTCTTTTTCACATTGCTTTTTCTTGGATATGATCTTGATCCCTGCATCCTGCACAAGGTCACGAACCTTTGTCCATATTTCATCAGGCACTCTGTCTATCAGATCTAGTCTCTAATCTGTCACTTCCATTGCATAATCATAAAGGATTTGATTTAGTTCATACCTGAACGGTCTAGTGGTTTTCCCTACTTTCTTCAATTTCAGTCTGAATTTGATAATAAAAAAATCATGATCTAAACTACTGTCAGCTCCCAGTCCTGTTTTGCTGACTGTATAGACCTTCTCCACCTTTGGCTGAAAATAGTTTTGTTTTGGTTTGTCAATTTTATTTATCCTTTCAAAGAACCAGCTTTTGGCTTTGTTGATTTTTGCTATGGTCTCTTTTGTTTCTTTGGCATTTATTTCTGCCCTAATTTTTAAGATTTCTTTCCTTCTACTAACTCTGGGGTTCTCCATTTCTTCCTTTTCTAGTTGCTTTAGGTGTAGAGTTAGGTTATTTATTTGATTTTTTTCTTGTTTCTTAAGGTATGCCTGTAATGCTATGAACTTTCCTCTTAGCACTGCTTTTATAGTGTCCCACAGGTTTTGGGTAGTTGTGTTTTCATTTTCATTCGTTTCTATGCATATTTTGATTTCTTTTTTGATTTCTTCTGTNATTTCTTTCCTTCTACTAACTCTGGGTTTCTCCATTTCTTCCTTTTCTAGTTGCTTTAGGTGTAGAGTTAGGTTATTTATTTGATTTTTTTCTTGTTTCTTTAGGTATGCCTGTAATGCTATGAACTTTCCTCTTAGCACTGCTTTTATAGTGTCCCACAGGTTTTGGGTAGTTGTGTTTTCATTTTCATTCGTTTCTATGCATATTTTGATTTCTTTTTTGATTTCTTCTGTGATTTGGTGGTTATTCAGAAGCGTGTTGTTCAGCCTCCAAATGTTGGGATTTTTAAGAGTTTTTCTCCTGTAATTGAGATCTAATCTGAGTGCATTATGGTCAGAAAAGATGCTTGGAATGATTTCGATTTTTTTGATTTCCTGGGATATTGAGTGCAGCTGTGCCTGCATGTGTGCCAAGTTGTTTCAGTCGTGTCTGACTCTTTGCAACCTCATGGACTGTAGCCCACCAGGCTCCTCTGTACATGGAATTCTCCAGGCAAGAATACTGGGGTGGGTTGCCATTTCCCTCTCCAGGGGATCTTTCTGACCTAGGGATTGAATCCACATCTCTTGGTCTCTTGCATTGGCAGGTGGATTCTTTATCACTGAGCCACCAGGGAATACTTGAACATATATTTTGGGGGTACACAATTCAACGTACAACAATGGACTTGGGCCGAAAGCTCTAGAGGATCTTTGGGTCAGACGTGTCCTCTTTATCATATACTGTAGCATCAAGGATGTTATTGATGAACACCAGATTTGGTGTTCACAGATTTGTCACGTCACACACTCACAGTACCAATGAGTGTGATCTTATTCAGAAATAAAGTCAATGCAAATATGTCTAGCTAAGATGAGATTGTACTGAATTAGGGTATGACTGCTGTCCTTATAAGATAAGAAACAGATACAGAGGGAAGACAGTGACATGAAGATAAAGGCAGATGTGGGGATAGGTGAGGGGAAGGGATAGTCAGGGAGTTTGGGGTTGACATGTACACACCGCTCTATTTAAAATGGATAACTCACAAGGACCCACTGCATAGCACAGGGAACTCTCCTCAATGCTATGTGGCAGCCTGGATGGGAGGGGAGTCTGGGGGAGAATAGATACATGTATATGCAAAGCTGAGTCTGCTGTTCATCTGAAACTATCACAACATCGTAAGTCAGCTATACTCCAATATAAAATTAAAAGTTAAAGAAAGATAAAGGCAGAGTTTGGATTTTGTTGCCACAAACCAAGGAACACGGGGGGCTACCAGAAGCCAGAGGAAGCAAAGTGTCTTCCCTCAGAGCCGCTGGAGAGAACATGGTTCTACAACAGGTTGATTCCCAGTCCCTGGCCTCTAGAACTGTGAGATAATACATTCCACTGTCTTAAGCTACCCAGTTTCTGGTTTTTGTTAAGCCCTAGCAAACCAATAAATCACCCTTTAGAACTTAGTCCTCTAGAGCAAGGGTTGGCATATAGCCCCCTGACTATCTTTATTTGGCCCACAAGCTGAGAACTTTTATTTTCAGGAGAACATTTGCAATTGATTTGAGGATAGGGAACATTAACTTTGAATCTCAATTAAGTGAACTCTTGTCTCCTAAAAAAGAATTACATTTTCCTCATTAGTATATCTGTACTAAAAATATACTACAAAAAATATACTCAACTGAAGTTAAGTGATGTGAAAGTCTGCTCAGTTGTGTCTGACTCTTTGTGACCCAATGAACTATACAGTTCTTGGAATTCTCCAGGCCAGAATATTGGAGTGGGTACCCTTTCCTTTCTCTAGGGGATCTTCCCAACCCAGAGACTGAACCAAGGTCTCCTGCATTGCAGGCAGATTGTTTACCAGCTGAGCCACAAGGAAAGCCCACGAATACTGGAGTGCGTAGCCGATCCCTTCTCCAGCATAAATTATTGTATTTTTAATGTTATCATTTTGAAATGTGCAGAAGTTTGTTTTCTTGCTTATTATGTGAATACCTACCTAATATTTATGATTGTGCCTCTTGGCCTTCAAAGCCTAAAATATTTTCCATCTGGCCTTTTACAGAAAAAGTTTTGTTAAACTCTGTCCTTTAGAGGAATCTCTGGTGGTTGTGTTCTCATTTAGCCAAGGAAATTTCTAAGCATCGTGAAAACATTTAAATTATGATAAATAGGATTGATTTCTATCTGTTTTCATTTTACAATAAACTTTTTTCCCTTGTTACTTTCTTTATAACAGCTTTATTAAGATATAATTTACATATCATATAAGTCACCCACCTGAAATGTATAGTTCAATGGTTTTTAGTATATTCACAATTTTGCAGTCATCACCACAATCAATTTCAGAATGTTTTCAGTGCCCCATAAAGAAATTTCATATTCATTGGACCCATTACCAGTTAGTCCCCATGTCACACAAGCCCAGACTCTCCAGTCCTAGACAAACATCCACCTACTTTCTGGGGGCTTCCCTGGTGGCCCACTGGCTAAGACGCTGGGCTCCCAATGCAAAGGCCCAGGGTTTGATCCTGGCTAGGGAACTGGATCCCACATGCTGCAACTAAGACCCAGAGCAGCCAAACAAATTAAAAAAAATAAACACATAGTTAAAAAATCTACTTTTCTGTGTCTATGGATCTGTCTATTCTGGACATTTCATACAGACTGTCCATATTAATTTTCTAAATTTGCTTTGGTTATATTAATTTTTAAATTCTTTCAATCCTTTAAGAACAAGAAGAATTAAGACTAGATGTGTGAGCCATAAAAAGCTTTTATTTCTCTGACATCCATCTTTCCCATCCTGGTATTTAGCTCACACATATGGTCCACTGGCTACATGTCCCATGTAGACTAAAAATATCCTGGACTTCGCTTACAGAAACATTACATGACTGAATGTCCTGAGGTCAGGAAGTTGGAACTTGGTACACAGAGATCCTAAATCTCCCAGCTTGTAGCTTTTGAGTTGCTAAATTGTGACATGTCAGGAATCACCCCATACATCTGTCATAGTTTGTTGGTAATATGAATCTCTGCAATAGGAAGGAACAGTGGTAAAAATTACCTACACAAATTGCCTTTGAGAAATACAACATAATCTTTAAACATTTCGTATTAACTAAAGTGAAGCTCTTTCAGAGTCAAGATTTTTTTTTAATATTATTTGGCCTCACCAATTAATTATTTGCCTTAATTATGGGTAACAGATCCTCTGACTGGAAACTGGCAGTTCTCTTTGCTTGTTACAGTAATCAGCTATAATGACTTCTAATGGTCCAAGGTTCTTCCTTTACTTATTAAAGAGCCATAGTATTTAAATCACCTCCTCTATTGTTCTGAATATCTATTGCTGCATGAGGAACCACCCCTAAGCTCATTGGCTTAAAATGACAACAATCATTTTATTATCTCTTGTGGTTTCCGTGAGTCAAGAATTCAGGAAGGGCTCCACTGGGTGGTTTTGCCTTTAGAATCTCTCATGCAGTTGAAGTCACTCAGGGGCAGCAGCTGGAAGAACAAAAATTCGCAGAGTTGGGATGGCCGGGCATCTCTCCTCATGTCAGAAGGCCTCTCCATGTGGTCTGTCTGCATGAGTTAGCTTGTGCTTCCTCACAGAATGGTGGTCTCAGGGTGGCAAAACTTCTTACAAGTTCATGGTTCTAATGCAGGGCCCAGCAAACCAGGTAGACTCTGTATCACCTTCTATGACCTACCCTGGGATGTCGCATATCACTTCTGCCACAGTTTTCTGGTCACTAAGGTTTGGCCTGGATTCAAACAGAGGGGCCACAGTATTCACTCTTTATGGGAGATCAAAGAATTTGCAGACATGTCTTTCAGGCTGCTATTATCTATGCAGAAGACATTTTTTTGGTTTATACAATAGATACTCCAGTATCTTCCTCTTGCTTCCTTGTGACTTTCTTTTTTTTCCCCTTTTTTCACAATCCCCTTAAAATGTTTACAAATGAAAGATTTCAGCTCCACATATTTTGCTTGGTACTTCTGCGTTCTGTAGACAGATTAATTCTTTTGCCAGGCCCAAATATTTCCGGATGTTCTGGTCTACTCTGTCTACTTCCTGTTTGGTTGACTTTTATTTCCTGTACTCTTTGTCGAAATTGTAAACTTCCATTTTGGCCTAGGCACTGTGTTCTATTTCTGAATCTGCCAGTGGTCTTGAGCAATAGTATGCATACAGTAACTGCAAGTATAATACAGGAAGTGAAAATTAAAATACTTTGTCTTAATATTAATAGAATTAAATATCCACTTTAAGGAAATACATATTGTAGTGGAGACCATTTTTCAGGAGCTCAGACCTTAAAGAGTCAGTTCACCTTCTCTGAAGTGAACTATTCTGAGCCAGTGGTCACATGCCTAACTGAAATTCTTCCTTTTAGGGACAGTTCTATAGCTTTTAAATTGTTTTGGGCTGCAGGCAACAGAAACCTCAACTCAACTGGCTTAAACCATAAGAGAATATTTTTATAACAAGGGATCTGATGGTTCCAACTCAGCAGCTAACTGTGTCATCAAAAACTCAGATTCCCACTAAATCTTTTGACTGTGTAACATTTTCAGTATGTCAGCTTTATTTTTAACTTATGCTCTTAAAATGGCTTCTCTGGTTCACTTGTCACTCTCAGGCACAGCAAAATCCTGTGAATTCCTAGGTGTCTCTTTTTATTATGAATGAACAAAAAATCATTCCAGAATCTCTCTAGCAAATTTCCCATCCTGCTACATTGCTCAGACATGTATCATTTGCCCATTCCTAAAGCAGTCTGTGGCTCAGAAACGGTATTACCATGATTGGCTTAAAGATGCAGTTGGCATTTGTAGCATGGCAAATTACCCAAACAAAGTCAAGATTCTGCTAAAAAGAGGGAAGAGAAGAAAGAATACTAGATAGGGAACCTTCTACTATTTGGATTTAGTGTAATACAAAGTAAGAAATTTCCCTCCTGTGGGGTTCCTAGATCATTGAATAGCACCACAATTAATACAGTGGCTCAAAGCAGAAACCTGGCAGTTCTTTTTACCTATGTTTCCCAGTTGTCTATTCCTCCAAAGCTACTGCCTTAATTCAAGCACTCATTTTCTTTCCCTGCAATTGTTACAATTATTTTCCTTACTATTCACCTGCCTCTAGTCTTCCACTTCCTCCAATCCATCTTCCACTTTGTTGAGGGGGTGAGCTTTCTCTCGTGGATTATCAGGGTATTCTCACCAAAACTCAAATGCTAAAAATGGAGTGAGATGCCACTTTCACTGTCTACTTCCTCTACATGTGTTGGTGAAATATGCTTTTGTGGCTGCAGGTGTATGAAAGAGTTCTTGTGTAAGCATGTTCAAGAGACAAGAGGAGATGGGATGGCATTTGTTGCTATCATCAGCCTAATGGTGGTTTGGAGTTACTATAGAAGGGGTTGTGTGCTCAGTCGCTTCAGTCATGTCCGACTCTTTGCCACACCGTGGACTGTGTCCTCTGTCCATGGGATTCTCCAGGCAAGTATACTGGAGTGGGTTTCCACACTCTCCTCTAGGGGATCCTCTTAACCCAGGGATCAAACCCTCATCTCCTGCATCTCCCGCACTGTAGGTAGATTCTTTACCACTAAGCCACTTGGAAAGTCCCATAGGAGGGGTTATAGCCAAAAGATAAAGATACTGTAGTCATGGCAGATTCTGTGAGACTTCTGGCACAAGCAGTCCTTTTTGAGGCCTAGGTGACAGAGTGTGGCACAGTGTTGGACAGAAGGGAAGGTCATCTGAGCTCAGCAAAGTAGGAGAGAATATCTCATAATCTATTGTACTCTGTCCCTCCTATTTCTGTCCCTCCTATTTCAAAAGTCTAAGGCAACATGGATGGACCTAGAGATTATCAAACTAAGTGAAGCAGTCAGAAAGAGAAAGACAAATACCATACAATACCACTTATATGCTGAATCTAAAATATGACCTATCTGTGGAACAGAAACAAACTCACAGACATAAAGAACAGATTTGTGGTTACTAAGGGGGAGAAGGGATGGGGAGGGAAAGACTGGGAGTTTGGGGCTAGTAGATGCAAACTATTACATATAGAATGGATGGACAAGGTCCTAATGTATAGCACAGGGCACTATATTCAATATCCTGGGATAAACCATAATGGAAAAGAATATAGGAAAGAATGTATATACCCAAATAACTGAGTTACTCTGCTGTACAGCAGAAATTAACATAACACTGTAAATCAACTACACTTAAATTTTAAAAAGTCTAACACAAGATTTCCCCAGTAGTCTAGTGTTTAAGACTCTGCGCTTCTACTGCAAGGGGGACAGGTTTGATCCCTGGTCAGGAAAGTTCCACATGCCATGTGAGGCAGCAAAAAAAAAAAAAAAAAACAGTCTAAGGCAAACATCATATTAAAAATATATCCAGTAATCTGAAAGAAAAATTTAATATTGATCTATAACATTAGTTAAGCACTAAATAAAAATGTGTATATGTTTACCATAAAAATGAAAAAGTTTCATCTAGAATATTCAAAATTAGGTTTAATACAGTTTGAACCTCATTGGAGATTTTGATAGTTATCTATAAATATTAGATGAAATAGTAAAATAATAGTAATAGATTATTAATAGGTGAAAATTATTTTTTCTTCAATCTCATTTGTTAGATAATAAAATACAAATTTTTCATATATAATAATTTAAAAAGCCCAACCTTATGCTTACAATTTCCTACTTTTCCAACTTTCCCACTCCTTGGTCATACAAAATCTGTTTCTTATCCTCAGTAAGACCTACAAAGCTTGCAACTATTCCCAGTTTGCTAGGACATCCATTCTCAAGCCAGCTTCCTTCCTTAAAGAGCTTAGTATGAAAACCATGTAGCAACACAATTTAATGTGTATGGTATAATTACCAAGTGAAAAAAAAGGCTACCAAATTTTATGTATGCATAATATTCATAGTTGAAGCTGTATACAATAGGTAATAAAACTTATCAAGGATACACTCCAAACCATTACTCTTTTTTTCCCTAGGGTTGGAGGTGAAGTTACTTTTAACTGATTCTCATTTTCTCTGCTTTAATTCTTTATCATAATCAAATAATAGAAGAAAGAAATCAAAGCCTGCATATGAAAAAGTCCTGCAAGGAAACACATATACTCACACAAGCACACAGGTGATACTTGTATTAATCAGGTAGATTTATAGGCCATCTTTTCTACAACTTTCATTGTATAAACATATATATGTTTTTGGCTACACAGCATGCCATGTGGGATCTTAGCTCCTAATCAGGGATCAAACACATTCCCCCTGCAGTGGAAGTGCAGTCTCAACCCCTGGACCACTGGAGAGTCCCTTATATGTATGTTTTTGATGGACTATTAAAATAAATTAATTAAAAGTTTAATAAAAATTTAAGGGTTTTGCATATTATTGAAGAATTTATTAACTGGTTGACTCAACTTGCTTCTATGATATTAATCTGAGATTTTGGTATCTGTCTTAATTTCATTGTAACTATGTCTGCTTCCTTGGTGGCTCAGTGTAAGAATCCACCTGCCAATGAAGGAGATGCAGGTTCAATCCCTGGGTGAGGAAGATCTCCTGGAGAAGGAAATGGCAACCCACTCTAGTATTCTTGCCTGGGAAATTCCATGAACAGAAGAGCCTAGAGGGCTACAGTCCATGGGGTCATAAAAGAGTCGGACATGACTTAGCACCAAACAAGTGCCTCTCTGCAGGTGTGGTTACTTACAACTTCTGGGAGGGAGAGTTGTAGCCTTGTGTATGTGTGTGTTTGTCTCGCTCTCTCTTTTTTAATAGTATCTAATGGTAATAAATTGTTACTCAATGGAGTGATGCAATGTATAACAATTTATATTTCATGAAATATTTACTGAACATCTCAGTACTCAGGGCGCTCAGTACTGACCACTGTAGGAATAAACAATGACTATGACAGTCAATGCCTTTAACAAAAAAGTTAAAGTACTGATTTTAACTTTTCTCATGGTGTTCAGTTGAGAACTTTTGGGAAAACAGCATGAGGGACTTATTTTTTTTTAATTGAGGGACAGTTGATATACAATATTACATAATGAGAGTCTTAAAAGATACAGAGCCTGTGAATACTAAATACTCCATATGTTAGCATTTTTACAGATAAGATTATGGCTGTGAGGTAACTATCAAATATTTTTATATTGTTTCCTATCTTAGATCACATTTGGAAATGCAATGTGATATGGAAAAAAGATCCAAACGATGAGTTTGGAGGTCTAGTTTCAAGCTCCAGCTCAGCAAACTAGCTGTATCATACGGGCATAGCACTAAAATCTTTTGTGCCTCAGTTTTTTCACATGTAAAATGAGGATGTGAACTAAATGTTCTACAGGATTCCTTCCAACCTTAAAAGTTAACTATCCTCTGTTGAGACATATCAGAAACATCACATGACTTTAAGGTGCAAATGACTTTAGTACCAGCTCTGAAAAATGCTAACTTTAAATCTGTGTAAGTAATAATTGGATCACAAGCTTGTGAAACAACAGCTATTAACACTAGTTTTACAGAAACCTAGTATACTGCGTCATGCTTCCAAGCAGTGCTATACACGTAAAACTAGCATACAGAACTATAAGGCCTACGCAATATAAAGATTAAAAAGAGAGAGAGATTTGACAAATGAGTGTTTTGTGACTGCTTTTTAGAGTTTCCAGATACTAAGATTTCAATTCTCTGGGTGTTCACAAGCCTCACATTTCAGTTCCTCAAATGAAAATAGGTGAGTGGGGCAAGTTTCATCAGGGTTAGAGGTTCTTATTTTAGGGACTGGTGGTGGATACAAGGGAAAACAGGCAGCCGATCTGCGTTTGCTGCCACACTCCAAACGATCTATGCAGTTTTGAAGTTTATCTATCTACTTCTGTTTTCCTGGTAAATTCAGGAAATTCTTGCTGCATCAGCAGTTTTCCAGATTAGAAATCTAGGCCTTTTCTCTGACTCCTGGTTCTTCTTAATACCATATGTCTAGTTGGTCACCAAGGCTAATCACTTCTCTTTATAATATCTCTTGTTTTCCTTCCTCTTGTTTTACACGTCATTACCACACTCAATATTCTGGTCTGTTTCAGGCTCATATTTGTTTGACTGCAATAACTACTTAGTGGAGGCTTTAAATGCTACCAGTCTGATTTTCCTGAGATATGGCCCCCATCACAGCACTCTCTAGTTTAAGAATTTGGAATATTTCTCCAATGACAAGGAGACAAAACTAAACTATTCCTCCTGGCATTGTAACCTCTCCATTACCAGGTTTTAACCTTACTTCTATTTCCCAATATGTACTCATAATATTAGTTATTGTAATGCTGGCTGCTATAACAAAGAGATTCAAATGTAATAGGTGAGAAAAAGAGATTAATTTCCCAATTTAATGTCTGAGCTCCAGTTCTCAGAACCCATGTAATCATACAGATTCCTTCCATCTTATTTTTAACCTCTAGGACAGCATCCTTAATATTAGAACTAAATCTAGATAACAGGACATGTCATTAGCTTGAGGAAAGGCAAAAAAAACAGTAGGCTCACCATCTCAAAGGATCTGCCTAGGAATGGGTGGGCATATATTTCTACTCAAGGGAAGCTGAGAGTTAGAATGTAGTTGGGCAATCATATATACCAAGCTATAGTTAACACCAAAAAAGAAGAAAAGTCAGCCAGCACTGTCTACCACACACCCTCTGCTTCAGTTTTCCTGGTTGCTCCAATGTGTTGGTTTTCCTTCTTTCTCTTCTCTCCACTTAGCCATATGACATCCACCCTTCTCTTGTCAGTATTGCAGCCATTTAAAAGGAATGCTTCAGTATGCTGAAAAAAGTGGAAATCAATTCCAGGACTCTTCAAAGCTTATTTGTAGTCCTCATTTTTTATTTTTAAAAAATTTATAAAATTTACATTTTATGTTTTTTCCCTTACTTTTGTCTTTTATAATGTCTTAATTTATGAATGTGGATTTAGGAGATCTCAAACAGTGCCCACATAGAAAGCAAGTAAACAGGGGAGGAGCTGTGATGAGATACAGTTAAATCCACTCCTAAGAACTGAGTCCGGCTATTACAACTATATGTCCTGACTAGTAGTACTTGAATTGGGACTATCGTAGTCTTGATAAAGCTTAATTTCTTGTAAAATAACCCCGTAGCCTAACCTGATGTAAAATGTCTGCATAAACTATGAATAAAAAGGGGTATTGAGGAGAAGCCATGTGGTCATGTTCATCTGGGGCTTGCCTGGAAGTCCAGTGGTTAAGATTTCATCATCCAATGCAGGGGGAGTGGGTTTGAGTCCTGGTTGGGGAGCTAACATCCCACATGCCTCTCAGCCAAAAAAAACAACAAAAAACAAAACATAAAACAGAAGCAATATCGTTTCTTCAATAAGTTCAATAAAGACTTATGGTCCACATCAAAAAAAAATTGTTAAAATTTGAAAAATAAAAAAACTTTCTAAGAAAGAGATGCATTGAATCTGATGAACAGGATCATTCTGGTTATTAGAGCAGTGTAAAAATAACTGTTTATGCATGTTAAAGTATTGAGAGAGACATGTACTACTGTCTACAAGTCAAATCCAAGGTCTGCGTTGTTTGCAAAGCTGGGCCCTTAGTTAAGTATGGAACAGTGATAATTCAACAGACTTTTTTTCACAGCCTCCATTAAATATTATTTATGATTCTCTCACTTGTAGGGTAATCAATTCAAAATATAGATTTCAGGGCCCTTCTCCTACCCATTGAACCAGAATTTCTGGGAGTGGAACCAAAGCATATGTATTCCCAAGAAGTGATTCTTCTGACCACCAAAATTCAAGAACCAGTGTTCCAAACCATTGGGGATATTCTGGAACTCTATGACCAAATAGTCGATAATAACATAGGGATACCTCTGACATTTACTGCAGGGGTAGTCAGGAATGCTAGACGCTAGATTCTCTGCAAAGGACAGTCTAGCATGGCCAAGAATTGTCTCTCATCCTCATGACCTTCCTATGTTTCACCAAAAATTTACATTCATATACATGAAAAGTCTATTTATAATACAAGCCTAGATCACAATTCCATTTTACATATGAACTTGCCAGTAATGCAAGTATTGTTGTTCCTCAGTATCCAAAAGTGATTGGTTCTAGGACCATTTTCCCATATCAAATATTCTCAGATGCCCAAGTCTCTTACATAAAATGGCATAGTATTTGCATAAAATACTACAGCAATCCTCCATATATACTTTAAATCACCTCTAAATTACTAATAATAGTACAATGGAAATGCCATGCAAATAGTTGCTAGTGCACAGCATATTCAAGTTTTGCTTTTTTGAGCTTTCTGAAATATTTTCCCCAAATTATTGAAACTGTAGATATGGAACCCATGGATACAGAGGGCTGATTTTACTGTATAAATCAAGAGATATTTATTTTATAAGACAAATTTTCTAAAAGTTGAAAAATTGCAACTGTGACAGTCTACTAATACAACACATCAGTATCAGGCTGCATTTGTAGCCTGTGATTCTATGTATAAGTACAAACATTTAAAATCTTCATTATGGTCTTTTAATGCAGTCATGTCCAAATATTTATATATCAAAGTCAATATTATTTTTCATAAATAGCTTTTTATTTTGCCTTGATATTGCTATTATGGCATTATTTTTGTTGGAAAACATACATGTAAGGTAGATTATACGTAAAGACTTTCATTTTGGGGTAGTAAAGGGGATGTTATAAATATTTGCTATAAAACAGTGAACACTGATCTGGTTGGGCAGAAAGGCATTACTCTTGATACTAAAGAACATGGCTTAAACATTTTAAATCTTGTGGAAAGAAAAAAAAGACACTTGTCATTAAACTGAATAGATACAATAAAGTTTTATAATAAGATTCATTGTAGGCTCAGAAGAGCTATCCAAATGTAAGGTATACGCTATCAGTTGCTCAGTCATGTCCGACTCTGGAACCCATGAATCGCAGCACGCCAGGCCTCCCTGTCCATCACCAACACCACACACTAAAGCCTAGACATGGTAACATGTTCAATAACCACACCTGGGCCCACTCCCTGGGCGGAGAAACAAAGGCGCTGATCTCTACACAAGATAATTCATTCAACAAATATGGAATATCTGATATGTGACAGCCATCTGGAATAAGAGGCCCTGCTTTCAAGGATTTTATCGGAGAAGGCAATGGCAACCCACTCCAGTACTCTTGCCTGGAAAATCCCATGGACGGAGGAGCCTGGTAGGCTGCAGTCCATGGGGTCGCTAAGAGTCGGACAAGACGGAGCGACTTCACTTTGACTTTTCACTTTCATGCCTTGGAGAAGGAAATGGCAACCCACTCCAGTGTTCTTGCCTGGAGAATCCCAGGGAAGGAGGAGCCTGGTGGGCTACAGTCCACATGGCCACAGAGTCAGACACGACTGAAGTGACTTAGCCCACACGCATGGGAGCCAGGCACAGGACCTGTACTTCGGTGCGGTAAAATGAATCGTAGATGATTTGCTGGCTACTATGTTGCCCAGAGTAGAAACCGCCCATTTGACCAGAGGAACCTGTAATGGTTTCCTGTAAGCTAGGTCTTAAAGAAATGAACCAAGCGAAGAAGCAAGGGGTTGGTGGTTGGGGGGGGGTTATGAGATGGTGCTAGAAAAGTATTTGCTCTGACAACATGAAATAAAGCTCAAACATTCTCAACATTTTTAGATGTATACTATAGATATACTATAAATAAATAATATATAAATTTCCTTNTGGTGGTTGGGGGGCGGGGGGGGCAGGAATGAACCAAGTGAAGAAGTGGGAGGAGGAATGAACCAAGTGAAGAAGCTAGGTCTAAAGGATGAGGAGGAATGACCCAGGTGAAGAAAGGCGGAGGTGGGGGGAGGTTAGAAACTGGGAGATAGTGGCCCTTACTTTAAGTGTTTGCTGCAATAAACAGTAATTTCTTTTGGCAACCTTCAGTTTTCTCGTTGAAAACCTATGGGAGCTGAAGTTGTCATCTTAGTGTTGCCGCCTTGAGCTATCAGAAACTTTGCTAGAGTTTACTCAAGTCTCTTAGCAAGAGAGGGTTGACAACATTACTTGTGCTGAGAATCTTCACTTGTTAAAGATCAAGGATGACGCCGAGTTGACAAGAGGGCTCAGAGGAGCCTGACAAGAGTTTGGTCGAGGAGAGAGTCTTTGTCACTCATCCCCCAGATCAAGAAATGGGCTGTTTCCAGCAACTCAAAAGGCTCCTTTAGGGCCACTTCTCATCAATTTCTACCCTCAAAGAAAGTATTTTGCCCTCTATTACAATAATTATTATCTATTTTTGAACTTGATATAGATGGATTCATATAGTACATACTCTATTCTGTGACTTTGTCACTTATAAGACTCACCCATATTATGTGGCAATAGTATATTCTTTTTCATAACTGGGGATAAATCTATGTTATGAATATATTACAGTTCATCCATTCTGCTGCTGATAAATATTTGAGTTGTTTTCCTACTGTTGGATAATACAAATAAAGGTGACTTAAATATTCTTATCTGTCTTTTGGTAGATACAGACACTTATTTGTTTGGAATATATCCAAGATTAATACTGCTGGATCATTAAGTATTTGAAAAAGTTGACTTAACCTCAACATTCAGAAAACTAAGATCATGGTATCTGGTCCCATCACTTCATGGCAAATAGATGGGCAAACAGTGAAACAGTGGCAGACTTTATTTTTTGGGGTTCCAAAATCACTGCAGATGGTGACTGCTGCCATGAAAGTAAAAGACACTTGCTCCTTGAAGGAAAAACTATGACCAAGCTAGATACGATATTAAAAAGCAGAAATATTACTTTGCTAGAAAGGTCCATTTAGCTAAAGCCATGATTTTTCCAGCAGTCATGTATAGATGTGACAGTTGGACTATAAAGAAAGCTGAGCAGCGAAGAGTTGATGCTTTTGAACTGTGGCATTGGTGAAAGTCCCTTGGACTGCAAGGAGATCCCACCAGTCCATCTTAAAGGAAATCAGTTCTAAATGTTCATTGGAAGGACTGATGCTGAAGCTCAAACTCCAATACATTGGTCACTTGATGCAAGGAACTGACTCATTAGAAAAGACCCTGATGCTGGGAAAGATTGAAGGCAGGAGAACAGGACAACAGAGCATTAGATGGTTGGATGGCATCATCGACTCGATGGACGATGAGTCTGAGCAAGCTCCGGGAGTTGGTGGACAGGGAAGCCTGGCATGCTGTAGTCCATAGGGTCACAAATAGTTGGACACGACTGAGTGACTGAACTGCCAATTTTCCCAAATTGTTGTACAAATTTATATTTGAACAAAAAATTTTATGAGAATCCCATTTGTTCTGTCTCCCCACCAACACTTGGTACTGTCCTTTTAATTTTAATCATTCTGATAATGATGCCTCTAAGATTAATGAATGGCCTTAAAGCACAAGAGTGGTGTGGTCTGATGTGCATTTGTCCAGAGGATTCAAGCAGCAATGGGTTTGAATATGACTGAAAGGCTTTCAAATGGGACCAAGATATAGACAGGCAAATAGAGATTACAGTAGTTCAGATGAGATATGATGAAGATTTGAACAGAACAATGTCAGTTAAGATTGAAAAACAATGGATTCATATTGGACTGGTAAAATCAGCAGGACTTGATGATCCTACATTGTGGGTTAGGTGGAGGACAGTTAGAGAGTCAAAGATGGCTCCTAACTTTCTAACTTGTGTCTGGGTAGATGGCGGTACAAAAAATATGGAAGCAAGGGTAAACTTCGAGAGAAGAAGTTGTGTTGACTGAATCCCGGATGTCTATGAGTCTCCTAATAAACGATCAGATATACAGGCCTGAAACCCATAAACAAATCTAGGCTGTATATATGGTCCTGGTACAACAGGTAATATCATGGGAATGGGTGACACTCCCAGGGAGTATGTATGTATGTGTGAGCTCAGAGGTACTTGGCATCCCTCCTTCATATTTCCATTCAGATTTAAATTTTCCTAATTCTTTGTCTTCTTTTTTAGAAAGAAACCCACTGATATACCCTGGGTTAATAACCACATATGAAATACTGTGTACTACTCTGTCATTATATTTATGACCACAGATTTCAACTGGTCATTCAGTACAGCCAGACACATATAATGTTCCACTTTCACATTGCATTTTAAACTCCTCTTCCTTGTCTCCTTCCACCCTCAGCTGAACATAACCTCATACCTCACACACCAGTAAAAAAAACAAAAGGAATGCGACTGACTAGCTCATCTCCATACAATCAGGTCTACCAGGTTCTGCCTTCCTTCCTGTTACCACAGAAGAAGTGTCTGCATTCCAATCTGTGGCCAACCCTATAACCTGTGCTCTAGATTTCACCCTTTCTCCCATCCTCACGACTCCCTTCCTCTCAATCACTGCCAATTTCTCCTTCACTAGTAAGTCAGTCTCATCTTTGACAAACATGATTTAATTGTACCCTCTCTAAACAAAACAAGAGTTCAGTACCAGAGACTGCTAGTTATTACTCATGTTCAATATCTTCCCTACTTCCAGGGCACATAGCTAAATTCCATTTTTCAAATTATATTTCTCAGCCCCCTTATGGAGGCCATATGGAAAGTAGACAAGAAGTAATGTATTCCACTTTCAGGTCTGGCCCATAAAAATCTCCCATTCGTGATTCTCTACCCTCTTTCCTTTTCCAAGGTGGTTTTGAAGGCCACAGGTTGGTTCTACAAGATAAAAGGAATTTAGGCTCCCAGATTACTTCCAGAAGAAATCCACTCAATTTATAATGGACTGTGACTCAGCGATAAATAACGTCTGGTTAAGTTGTTGACAGGGAGATGGGAGTTATAGCCCTTTAGTCTAATACAACCCCACATCTCCCTCCAGCTAGTGCTCCATTTCTGTTTTCATTAACAGCTTTCAAAGCATTCTATATACTCATCGTTTCCATCATTTCTGTTCTCAACCTCCTCCATTTCAGCTTTCATTCCCACCATTCCACAGACATGGCTCTCATCAAGGTCATTAATGACCCTCATGTTGCCAAAGGCAATCATTTCTTTATTTTCATCTTTTGCAGTCTCAGCATTATTTAACACAGCTGACCACTTCCATTCTTTTTGAAGCAGTCTCTCGGTGTTCCTCTTAATTCACTGGCAGTGGCTTCTTTTATACTCACCCTTTTGGGCGCTTTTTCATTTTTTTTTCCTCTATGTTCTTTCTTTCTTTCTTTTTAGTGAAGTGTTGCTGAATCACATACCTTTATTTCTAACTCTGACCTCTCCCCTTAGACTAGTTCTACATATATCCAACTACCTACTCCAGATATCTAATAGGTATCTGTAACTTAACATGTCTAAAACACAACTCCTGGTTTTCCCTTTTAAAGCTTTTTCTCACCAGCCTCCTTTTTACCTGGTTTCTCAGACCAAAAATGTGAGTTATCTCTGATTCCTTTTTCTCCCCTTCCACTTGCATCTAATCCATCAGCAAGTCCTTCAGGCTCGTACTGAATATTCATCCAAATCTTACTGAATAAGACCCCTTTTCACCATCTCCTTTGCTGGAACACTAACCCAAACCACTTTACTACTCTCAGACCACTGCAACAGCCTCTCTGCTGCTCTACCTCACTCTTGCCCCTGGTTATCCTACAGTGCCCCTACAGTTTAACACATCCTCCAGAGTAAACCTCTCAAAACATAATCATAAATCAACCATGTGTTTAAAATTCTCCATAGGTTCCTCTGTGCAGCTGGAATAAAATTCATCCTCCTTACCATGACCCTGCTTATCTCTGCAACCTCCTTCAGTAGGTCTGGTCCCACTGGCCTCTAAGGCCCTCAGATTAATGCTTTCCTGTCCCAAGGACTTCATACTTGGTTCCACCAACTGGAAGGCCCTTTCCCTGAATCTTTCTGTGGATATCTCTTGTTCCTCAGGACTCTTCAGAGTATGCCTCTCCCTCTCAGTCACTTTCTATCCCATTACCTTATTTACTTTACAGCAATAAAGAAATAAAATAGTTTAACTATAGTATTTGAGATGATCTTATGTGTTAAAATGCTTGATGTCTTTCATGTGAAATATAGCTGCATGAAGGCAGAGATTTTGTCTTTATATATTTTTTAAACTGAGGAATAGTTGATTATCTTATTATTAGTGTTTGTGCCACAATCTAAAGAGCACCTGGTACAGAGTAAATATTTGCTGGACTGAATAAATAGTATCAACAACTGCAAGCCCTTGAAGAAAAATACCACATGCTGGTCATTATAATGGGCTTCCCTGCTGGCTCAGTGCCAAAGAATCTGCCTGCCACTGCAGGAGATGTAACCTCAATCCCTAGGTCGGGAAGTTCCCCCAAAGAAGGAAATGGTGGCCCATTCCAGTATTCTTGCTTGGGAAATCCCATGGACAGAGGAGCCTGGCAGGATACACATAGTCCATGAGGTGCAAAAGAGTCAGACACCACTTAGAAACTAAACAACAACAATTCATTATAATCCCCACCAACTAGCTACCAATCATCTTTACAGTAATACACTATTTTTTCCCAGGATAAGTCCTAACAAAAATAAAACAACTATTCACATTTATTGTTGTTTTTAGTCCATCCATTACCTTGTCTTGTAATCTTCCTTTTTTTCTAATTAAATTTATCTCGCACAAGTGAAATAGTTTCACTTTTCAGATGTGGGCTGGATCTTTGATAAAAGGGTTCAGCAAGTTTTTAAAAAAATATTTATTTATTTATTTGGTTGCACCGGGTCTTAGTTGCAGCACGTGAATTGTGACATGTGGCATCTAGTTACCTGACCAGAGATGGAACTTGGGCCCCCTGCAAAGGGAGGGCAGAGTCATAGTCACAGGACCACCAGAGAAGTCCTAGCAAGTTTTTAAAATAGTGAAAGGGTTTTCAAAAAAGCCTTTTAAGGGTGAGATAATATAAACCTATGGCTTACTCATGTTACAGATATAAATAGCTCTGGAAATAAATACAAACATGTGTTCCTGTTAGTGAGGAGGTTTAAATAATTCTTTGGAAAATAAAAATAAAACGAATTCAAAATTATGTAGTGTTACTAAATCTCCTAAGATCGAGCTTGTGATTTCACAGATGGGAGTGGTTTTAGAACTCTGGGGTCCGGCACCTGGGAGAGATTTTTTGTCTGGCTCCAAACTCTTCTGTAAGCAAACATTATTGTGTCCTATTAAGACGCACTTAAAGTCAATCAGTTTCTGGAGGTGAAATATAAGAAAATACATGCAAAATATTTTCCATTCCTATTTGTCTCTCATCCTCCAATGGATTCTTAAACGTTATGTTTAGTTCATTCACATAGCCCTGACTTTCGGGGTGGTAAGGGTAAATACAAGTCTAAAATGATTACACTGAAAAATCTGCCTAGCGCCAAAAAGAACAGAAAACATTTTCCCCTCTCTTTTCATTTAGCAATGCTTTTGAAAAAAAGGAAACTATAAACGAATTCTGTACACCTTTTAAAAAGCCAAATAAACTTCTTGCAGGTTTTGCACCCCGTTAAGATCTTTCTTGGGGGCCTTGGAGCTATCCCTTTGAAATCTGAACATCAAGGAAGATGGGGCCCTGGCTACCTATCTCTGGGAGTTTCAACCTCGAGTTTTAGCTCCAAGATGTAATTCCGATTATTTTCCCTTGGGAGAAAGACAACAGGCATTGTAGTTGATTGCATTTATCTGATGATATAAATGAGTGAGATTTCCTTTTTCTCTCTGAGGTCTCTTTAAGTGCATCACAATATGGTTTAAGGCTTATGCTAATCATAAAACTGTTTCATTGTTTTTTATATTTTGTGGAATGGATGCTTTGGCTGGAGGGGGTGGTGGTGGTGGTGACAAGAGAGTTTATTTTTAATTATTTCCCAACTGGGGCCTCCAGTTTGGGCACTTGTATGGCTGATATAGCTCCCATTGCCCCTCCATACTTATTTTCAACGGTAAAGGAAAGTGGAAAGAGCACGGAGTTCTGCAGTCCGAAACCTTGAGTTTAAACTGTTCTTTTTTACTAGCATTCTGATGTACAGGCAAGTTACTTCTCTGAACCCTGATTGCCTCATCTATAAAATGAGGATAATACATTATAAATGGGGTAATTAAACTGACACATACAAAATTCTTTACACAGGAAGGAAACAAAAGTTATCCTAGATTCCGACGCTACACGTTGGTCCTCCTTTCCTCGTGAGTCTGTCAAATCCCAGTGGGGTGTCCACTTCATTAACTTGGAGCACTGAGTAAGGAGGAAACGAACTCGCACTGCGGACCTTACGAGTTTGAAAAGTTTTTTAGTTTGTCAAGTACGTTAACAGAGCCCTCACAAAGGAGATGTTGCAAAGGGATATCAGACTGCGGGGGTCCCCGTATGCAAATACCTGTATTACAGGCTCACCGAGGCCGCTGCAGCTTCCGCACTTCCTCTCGAGGGCGCTCCGGGACGCCCGCGCTGCGCCGCCCGCCGGTCCGGGGGCGGAAATTTGCATGTGCGACAGAGGGAAGAGGGGGAACCACCCAACGAAAACCCCGGCCGTCGTTCCCCCTAGCCTGGGAGGGCCGGCCCCACTTCGCCGCCCGGCCCGCCCCGCCCCCAAGTGCTCGCGGGCGGGTGCTTCTCGACGTCACCGCACCCTCCCACCCCTCCTGAACTTTAAGCCACGCGCCCAAGAACATCCTGGAGGAGGGGGATTTTTCGGGGACCGGCGGCTTTCGCACGCTCGGGGCCGTCACTCCCCGGCTCCCAGCGCTCCCTACGT
>SJYV01056334.1:3148270-3247335 GCA_006410875.1 Neotragus pygmaeus
GCCCCCGCCCCCGCCCCGGGGTAGCGGAGGTGAGGGATCCTACGTCAGTCTCTGGAAGTCCCCCTCCCGCCGGGCTGTCCGCCTCTCAGGCAGACCTGCTCTCCGCTGTCGCTGCGCTCCGCCTCCTGGCTTCTGCCACCTGGACAAGCGCCGCCGGCTGACCGGAGCGCGAGGATTAAGCGGGTGGGAAGGTGTGAGCCGCAAACCCAGAGGAGGGCGGGAAGGAGGAGGAGGCCTCGGGGGTGGTCAGGGGGACAGGCGATCCCGCCAGCAGAGGTCTCTGGGCGGCCCGACTGACTGACGGGCTGAGAGACTGTAGCGGCCTCCGGTCGGGACGCTCGGAGCGGGGCGGCGCCGTGAGCGGAGCCATGGCCTCAGGTGAGTGTTCCCGGCGCGGGCTACCGACGGCCGGGCGTGGGCAGGGTCCCCGACGGCGGGGAGGGAAGGAGTGCGTCCGAGGGTCTAAGTACTCAGGGTTTCGGGGGCCCAGTTTTGGTTATGTCTCATTCCGTTTTTAAAATCGCCTCTGGTAAGTTTGTCAGCCTCTTAAAAGTGACCTGGTTCAGGGTTTGCGTGCGAAATCGAAGTCTTGCTCTGTAACTTGATGCCATTGTAATAGTCGGAACCTTAGACCTTCCAGAAGACTTGGTTTTTGGATTAAGGAAGTAATAAGAATCTAAATAAAGGAGGACGAAAGAGTTCCCGTATTTTTAAATTGATTTAAGTTGAAATGGTGGTTTTTCGTTTTAGAATAGGAATGAGGAACCTTCCGGTCTCAGGAGAGCTCTATCTTTTTTAAGTTCAGTTTCATCCGTTGCCAAGAGGTGATCGCAGTTGTGCTGACAGTTGGACAAATGTGACGCGGCTTTAAAAATCACCAGTGGTATTTTAACAGGTCTTAAGTGGAAATGTTGCTTCAACAAGTGGATCATTTTTACTGTAAAGTGCGTACTTTTTAATTTATGGAGTAGAAATCGAGTTTTGTTTTCTTTTGTTGGAAGGAAGGGGAAAAGAGGATTTTTAGGATCCCCGTGCTTTAAAGTAACGAGTGAGAATGAAAACTTTCTGTCACTTACATGAATACTTATTTGTAGTCAGTAAATGCGGGGATCTCTTGCTTTGCCTAGAAACTGCTTAAAGGATGAGGGAGGGAGCCTCCCATCCAGCTGTGGTTTAGGTTAGCCTGCAAGCTAAGGGTTACTAAATCAAGTAGGCTGCTTTGGAGTGGGACCTTCACGGGAGTCTGTCACGGTTCTTGGAGGCACCTTCCCTGCAGAGGGAGCAAGCGTGAGCAGAGGCAAGGAGGCCTAAAAGTGTGGATTAACGCTGTGACAGAGGCTGAAGACAACAACAGGAGGCTGAAGAAGGAGGCTTGTTTATGTTTGACCTGCATCCTCCCAACACCCTGGTTCAGTGACCCACAGTAGAAGACTGATGACTACCAGAGAAGAGGAAGTAGAAAGCATAAAGGACTTTTTTTTTAAAGGGTTGAGCAGAACAAAGCCATAGCTACTGCTTTAGGCCAAAAAGGAAATTGGGGTGGTTCACATGACATTTGATTTCAGTTTGTCTGTGGTTTTCTGTGAGAATACAAATGTAGTTTAAAATATTTCAACTTTCTCTTTAGCCACTTCAGTGACCCTAAACTTTCAGATAAACTTGTAAATTCATAAATTCAGACCATGTTGAGATTAAAAGTGCAAAGATGATTGAAACACTTGGTTAATTTATTGACTCTCAGAAAGATTTTGTATGAGAGTTAAAGAATGGTTAGCATAATAAAGTAAACAGAAAAATCAACCTTCTGGTAATTTAACCAAACTTTGTTGATACATGGTGTGAATGTAACACTTGTAATCCATTCAAA
Organism: Neotragus pygmaeus; assembly: GCA_006410875.1. Lineage (NCBI taxonomy): Eukaryota > Metazoa > Chordata > Mammalia > Artiodactyla > Bovidae > Neotragus > Neotragus pygmaeus. The sequence goes on from SJYV01056334.1 coordinate 3,150,138, forward strand.
AGAGAGAAAGAAGAATTAGCCATTTATATGGACTATTGTAAGACCCTCATTATTTTAAAAATGTGGTACAATTTAAACTTGTTTAATGACGTTTGTTTTTGTCTTATTGAGAGGACTGATTTCCTAAATTGAGGGGGGAAAATTTTTAAGGGTAATTATCACCCTCCCCTTTTCTGAAATTATATTAAAATGACACTATTTAGAATGTAACAAGTTATTTAAATTGTAATTCAGTTGTTTGAAAACTACTAAGGAAAAATCTGGGTGTACTTTTCCTTAATCATTTGTGAAAATCTTAGAGAAAAAGATTCACAAAATTATAAGCTCCCATCCTATTTTGAAACAGTAATTTAAGCAAAAGAGTAACTGAAAAAAGCTTCTGCTTAGTTTACCATTGTCTAGTTTACAGTTTGTAGTAAAGAGTATAAAATCCTCAGAAAGTATTTTTATTGATTACCAAGCATTTAAGACTGTTTCTCCATTTCTCACCGGATGTTATATGTAAATAAGTGTCTGTAGTTGAATATATGGTCTGTATAATATGACAGTAACATCATAATCTCATAAACAAAATTATATAAGTACTATGAATAACCGGGACTATATGTATGATTCTAAATTTTGTTTAGTTAAATTGTCATATTTAGAATTTCACAGCTCAAGTTCTATTAAGCTGTCTTGATTACTTTTTTTTTTAAATTACACCTTGATTCCAGTCTTTTGACACAATTAATTAGGACAGGCATTAAAAAAAAAGTTCTCAATCCCATCCAAGGTATACATAAGCAGTCTTTACTCTTGTATATTTATGATTCTAATCTGTTTTAAGGTAAATAAAATTAGCTATTTTTTGGTCTGAATTTAAAGCTTCTCCTTATTCTAGTAGAAGGTGCAAATGTTTTTGCGTGCTTTGTTTACTAATAAATAGTACTGTCTTTGGTAAAATATGTATTAAAATTTAGATAATTTATTTTTATTTACAGTTTTAAAATTATTATTTTTTAAATTGGAATATAGTTGATTTATAGTATTGTTTTAGTTTCACGTGTACAGCATAGTGAATGGGTTTTTTTTGCAGATCAGATTCCATTATATGTTGTTACAAGATACTGGATATAATTCCCTGTGCTGTACAGTAAATCCTTGTTGCTTATCTATTTTGTATATAGTGTATTCAGTTTTCTTTAGTATCGTTCTGCTACATCATGTAATAGGAAGTACAGGAAGAAATTATATCTGCAGACCCACTGCTTATCACCTTTGTAGTGTAAATTTCAAGAGAACTCTTTTGAGTAAGGAGGAAAAATCAGTGTATGACATAATCTTTGATGATAAAACTGGATGCTGAAATTGATAGGTAAAGAAAATGCTTTTTTTTGTATAAAAAATGCTTTTTTGTATAAAAAACTAAACACATAAACATGAAGGCTGCTTCAGAAGTGCAGTACGTGAAAATGTCAAGATAACAGTATTATAAAGGAATTAGGGTAGTATATGATAGACATAGAGTGAAGGGAATGAGCTAGTGAAATGACTGGGGAGGAATCAGAGGAGAGTCATAATTAGGAACACCTGGGGTGTGTGTAGTATCTTTCTCAAATGTAATTTGAGGGACTCATAATTTCCTTTTATTCCATCTTTCCCTCAGCTGTGTTTTCTGCAAATGATTGTGTTTGTAGGCCCAAATAATTGCACGGAGTATATGTATGGTAAAAAATTATTTGTTTGGTTCATGTTTAAATGGGCATCCTATAATTTTTATTTTTAAATATGGCAGTCTTAATTGCCCAGATGATTTGGTCCTGCCATATATTTTTAACTTAGTTTCTCTAGTTTATTTCATCCTGGAAGTTATATTTTTTTCAGGACTTATTCCTCCACTCCATACCCCAACAGCAGTGGATTCTCTAGCAGTAGGATCTCTTTGCCAAATTTTTTTACATCTCTTATTTAGTTTATGGTGCATACATAATCAAGTATTCTTCTGCACATCCATTATTTGGATTCTTAAAGCCCAGATGAAAGAGTTAATCTGATATATTGGAGTAAACCTGGAACAGTCCATGATGGACCTGGGTTGGTTTTTATTCTAGTTCTGCCCCTCTGTGATTTGAAAATGGGTCTAACGATGCAGTCTTAATAGGAGCGAATGAGGTAATATATGCCCATAAATGTTAGTTTTCTTCTGTAGTGCAGCTGTTTTGGGACTTGGAGCTCTAAGAAATAGGTGCTACTAGGCACATTTGGCACTTAATAGTGTGTAAGTAACCTAACAATTATAGAATTTTATGAAACCTTAAGTTTTCATAAAAATAGACTAACCAGATGCTAGATAGAAAATATACCTTTTAAGAATATGTAAGAATTCCCAATATGTTGAAGTGGTTCTGTATGTATTTAAACTAGGGGAGTAGAAGTTGACAGTGATCTTTGGAGGCCATCTTCTTGGTCCACTTAAATGATAGCATTCTGAAGAAAAAAGTAAATAAAAAATTGTTTAGTAAATAAACCACATGTCCTTTTGGTAATTTGATTGATATAACTTACCTACCTATCCTTTGTCTGATTTCTTCTGCTTCTTCTGTGTTAGTCTCCTTCTGACCTTATGGGAAGAGGCTTGAGTTTTCTTTGCCCTTTTGTTAATTGGATGTAATGTCATCTATGTAGGAAGTGGTATCTCTAAATTTTTATCATAATTGGGAAGAAATGGAAAAAACTCACCTGTGTCTTGAGGTGAAGAAAGAGCAGCATAATTCAGTTGGGTTCCTAGGTTTGAGGAAAGAATAATAGGTCTTTTCTTTTTCTCCAAAGTGAGTAGAGGTGATATTTGGAAAATTATATATTGTTAGCTCCATTTGCTCCTTTGAGTCTAAAGCAGTCTATTATCCAGTACTTCAGTGAACGAGATGCAGTCTCTAGTCAGTTACTCAAAACTGTGGTATGGTATGTCACATTGGCATGCTGTCCTGGAAAAAATGTTACTGATGGTAGTTATAATAACTAATTTTGTAAAAAGTATATTTTAAATAAGTCAGTGTAATTGAAGGCTGTCTCTATGATAATACTTTTTCTCTTGCTTGCCTTTGGAAACGTTTGAGAGAGGGAGAGAGTTAACAGGTAGTCAGAATTCCTTCGCCTGGTTTATCCATCACCTGGCTCATCCTTGTACATGAATTTGGGGATTGCTTCTCTAGATATGTGCCTTGTGATTTCCACCTCTTTATGTTTTAGGGCAGTGGTTCTTAATCAGGAGTGTGTTCAAATTGCTTGGAAGGTTTTTTCCACAAACAGGTCCAGGCTTTAGATTGATTTCTATTTCAGTTCAGCAGATCTCAGGTGCGGTCAGGGTATGTATTTTTTGAAAAAGCTACCTAGATGATTCTGATACATAGTCCCAATATGAACTCTGTTCTAAGAATTTTGTTGGATCCATCAAGATGCATTATTTTCTTAAACTAAGTTGCATTTATTTTAGCTCATTTGCTGTATCAGTTATTGTGACTTTATCCCCAGCTATTTTTATGCTTGTTGTTCTGTTAAATTTGATGTTCCCTCCCCCCAGGATCCCAGCTGTCATATTTACTAATGTCATTCATAATTTATTTTTCTTATAACTTCATATAATTTTGAACTTTAGTTTTATCAACTGTGAAATGGGATAATATTTGCTGTCCTGTTTTTATGAGATTAAGAGGATCAAATGAGAAGTGTCTTAAAATTAAGAGTGTTTTAATTACTGTAATTAACATTTTTTTCACTGTTCAACTAATGCTGGTTCCCAGTGCTACCTGTAAAGTTTTAATTAATAATCTGCCTGTCTGACAATTGATCATCCATTTTTAACTTTTATTTCAGTATACTTTCCTTTTTCTTTTTTTAAATGTACTTTCTTTTTTTAATTTTAAAAAATCAAGTAGTACTTTTTCTTGCCTAAGTGCAAAAAAACACATAAATATATCTTGCAAACATTTTGGCTATATTTCAGATATTGTTCTAGTCTGCATTAGCATTTTACAGTACGATTAAAAATTTAGGGGTCAATCCCAGCTTTGCATAATATTGGTTAAAGAAAAGTACAGTGATCTACTTGCTTAGAACCAGTTTTGAAGACATTTCTATTGAGATAATCTTAGTTAAGAGTACTCATTTTCTCTAAGATTCCCTAATTTATGTTTTACTGTCTTCCACTCCATAAATGATTGCATTTCACCACTTTTTATCTTCGGGAAGGATAGCACTTTAAAACAGGGTACTGAGGAAGGAAGTCACTGATACACGGTACAGAGGCATGATATAAATGATTTATAAGTGGGAAGCTTTTTTAAGTTATAAACATAAATTAGAATATGAGTAGATATGAGGAGTATGAAGGTATAGTGATTTTAGCACTTACAAACAACTTTTTTCCTAGTCAGTTCAGTTCAGTCGCTCAGTCATGTCTGACTCTGCAACCCTGTGGACTGAAGCACGCCAGGCCTCCTTGTCCATCACCAACTCCCAGAGTTTACCCAAACTCGTGTCATTGAGTCAGTGATGCCATCAACCATCTCGTCCTCTGTCGTCCCCTTCTCCTCCCGCCTTCAATCTTTCCCAGCATCAGAGTCTTTTCAAATGAGTCAGCTCTTCACATCAGGTGGCCAGAGTATTGGAGTTTCAGCTTCACAATCAGTCCTTCCAGTGAACATCCAAAACTGATCTCCTTTAGGGTGGACTGGTTGGATCTCCTTGCAGTCAAAGGGACTCTCAAGAGTCTTCTCCAGCACCACAGTTCAAAAGCATCAATTCTTCTGTGCTCAGTTTTCGTTATAGTCCAACTCTCACATCCATACATGACCACTGGAAAAGCCATAGCCTTGACTAGACAGACCTTTGCTGGCCAAGTAATGTCTCTGCTTTTGAATATACTATCTAGGTTGGTCATAACTTTCCTTCCAAGGAGCAAGCATCTTTTAATTTCATGGCTGCAATCACCATCTGCAGTGAATTTGGAGCCCCCCAAAATAAAGTCAGCCACTGTTTCCACTGTTTCCCCATCTATTTCCCATGAAGGGATGGGACCAGATGCCATGATCTTCATTTTCTGAATGTTAAGCTTTAAGCCAACTTTTTCACTCTCCTCTTTCACTTTCATCAAGAGGCTCTTTAGTTCTTCACTTTCTTCCATAAGGGTGGTGTCATCTGCTTATCTGAGGTTATTCATGTTTCTCCTGGCAATCTTGATTCCAGCTTGTGCTTCTTCCAGCCCAGTGTTTCTCATGATGTACTCTGTATATATTTTTCCTAGTAGTAGAACCTAATAAGGAAAATCTAAATAATTATTAATATAGTCCTTCCATGTTTTCATGATTTACACAAACAAAAAAAGATCTCCAGATTTTCAGTCATTCATTCCACAGATATTTCCTGAATATCTGTGCAAGACACTGATAAGTAAGGCACAATTCTTGCCTTCAGGTAGCTTGAAGAAAACAAATAGTTTTTTTTTTAAGAAGAAATAAAACAGTAATTCTTCCCTCACAGTTATTTGCAATAATTGCCATAAACAAAATGCTGCAGTAGTTTAGAGCAGGAGTTTACTTCCAGCTAGGGGAATGGAGAATGTTACAATAGACTCTGATTGTCAGACTTTTTACCATTAAAGAGCTTCTGCAACAGAAAGAGAGTTCAGGGGTTTTAAAAGTACTTGATATTATATGGTAACTAATATATGTCAGTCTTAGTATTCAAACATCTTTTAAAAATATTTTATTTAAGCTTTCAACAACTGTTTTTCCATTCTTTTGTCCACAAACTATTTTCTTAAACACACTTTCTAGTTTAAGGAAGTTTTGTGTAACCAATGAAAAATATTTGAATGCTCACTTTAAGCCTAGCACTTCTATTCACACTCCTCCCTTAAAAGTGAGCCACTTACCATTAATGATGTCATTCTGTATCAACTTCCCACTAAGACACCTTTAAGTAAGCAGTGGGCAGGGATTTATTTGACCTTTAGTTCAACCACATAGATGATTTAAGATATTACTTAAAAAATAATGTTGAGTATTTTGAACTTCATTTTGAGAGGAAAATGTACTTTCTTTTAAATAATCCTACAAGGATATGCAAGTATGTGAAATATTTGAAACTGAAATGTGAATTTGATTATTTGAAATATATGAGGATATATATATAAGGATGTGAAATGGTTTTTTTTTTAATTTTTATTGGAGCATAGTTGATTTACAATGTTGTTAGTTTCTCCTGTACAGCAAAGTGAATCATACATATATATACATGTATAAATATATATATATGCACACACACACATATATCCACTCTTATTAGATTCTTTTCTCATACAGGTCATTACAGAGTATTGAGTATGTTCTGTGTGCTATACAGTAGGTTCTTATTAGTTATCTGTTTTATATATAGGACTATATAGATGTCAGCTGCAGTCTCCTGATTTATCCCTCCCAAGGATGTGAAATTGAAATACTCATCTGTATGCCTTACATTTTTCAGTAAAATTGAAATGAGTATTATAAATTAGATTAGCTTAAAGTCACTTTTCTCTGGCTTCTTGTGTTTAGAGTAAACAGATAGACAGTAAATTCAAGCACAAAGAATCTAAACCAAACAGAATTAAAGATACCAGTAATACTTTACTTAGAAAATATGGAGCCATCATTGATACTTTCTATTAACCCTAATGTTCATTTGGTCACCAAGTACTGTCAATTTTGTCTTGTATATAATCCTTGATTCCTGTTATCACTACCAAATTTCACATATACCCTTATCATCTCCCACATTGCTGTAACAGCCTCTAAACTTGCTTTCTCTTTTTTCAACTGTCCACTGCCACCAGAATTCTTACTCTAAAATGTCAATCTGATCATGTGATTCCCCTGCATAAAACCATTAATTGATTTTCTGTCACTCAGAGTGAAATCCCAATCCCCAGATATACTCTGGTTCTGGTTTTCTTTCTAAGAGTAGAAGTGTATCTCAGCTCCACTGGGGCTGTCGTGTGATTCTTTAGCTCCTTTTTTCTGTGCCACCACCTTTGAACGCCCTCTTCCTTTTCCCTCGAAATGCCTGCCTTTCTTCCTTCCTCCTCCTAACTCCCCACCCAGTATTTCAGTAACTTTTGTTTTCCTTGACATAGGATAGGCTTTCCTGACTCTTTTGCTCTTATTATTATTTTATGCAGAATTTTGTTAGCATAAACAAAATTTTGTTTTGTTCCTTCCTCTATAGTCTAATAATTTGTGTTGTTTGCCACATTGTTTTGTAAGATGCTTGAAAGTAGCAGTTGTTATACTGTCATGGTATCGCTATAAATTACTGCTTTCAATAAAGCATCTAGAATAAGAATAAACCATTTATTGAATATTTGTTATATGCCTGACACTTGGTAAGAAACTAACACTTGTTATCCCTGATCTTCACAACACCCTATGTGATAGGTGTTATTGCTATTATGTCCATTTTATAGAGGAGGAAACTTAAGAGATATAATATTTCCAGTGTCTTCAATGTTAGGAAGTGGCTGAGTTGGACTCAAAAGGCCTCTTCCCCATACTGCACTAAGACCCACTGTGTTACCCTTTCTGAAGATTTGCTTGCATCCTAACAGAAGATAAGCCTTTAGTTAAATAAATGGATGTCTAACTGTGGGAATTTAGAAATCACTAAACTGATTAGGCAGGGTTTTTTGGGGGGGTTGTGGTTTTTGATTTGGGGTTTTTTCATGGAAGACATCTTTATACCCCTGAAATAAAGATACATTGCTAATATCCTACTTGTAAGCACACTGGTGTGCTTTATTTAACTGTCATTTCCATGATTTGGATAATAAGAGGGGATAAAGGTGCATATGTTTTAGACAACTTTATTGGCATATAACTAATGTACACTGTTTATAGAGTATGCAATTTGATAACTTTTGACATATTTATACAGTTCTGAGATCAACACAGTCAAGTAATTAACATGTCTGTTGTCCTCCAAAGTTCCTCATCCACTCCACACCCCTATGCTTAGGCAACCAGTGATTTGCTTTCTTTCATTATAGATTAGTTCGCGTATTCTAGAGTTTTATATAAATGGAATCATAACACATAAAATTATGTGCACTTTTGATTTGACTTCTTTCACTGAACATATTTACATATTTATCCACATTGTTGTGTATGTCAGTAGTTCATTCTAAAGGTATGTTTTGAATTACATTCATTACAGAAAGTAAATAATTATTTTTCTCTGTAGTGTCGTATACTTTAGAGGGATTGACTGAAAATTTCTTTTGAACCTAAGTCCCTTCTGGAAGTTGTTTTGATGTACTGTGTGTAAGACCTTTAAAAGCCCAATGGAGATATTAAAAAAACTTAACATTCCTTCTTCATTTTTATTTTCAATGAACAGTCTTAGTCCACTGTTAAGATAAGCCTAATGTAAAATCAAGCAAAGTCACTTTTGGAATATAATATTGTACTTCTGAAGACTATCTTCTTGACCCTTCTGGGAGAATTTTGGGGGAAAACCCTTCTGCTTGGTCTCATGTAAGTGGGTATCTCTGAAGTGGTTATCACAGAACTTCATGGTAGCATTAGTTATAGATATTAAACGATAAAGTGCTAACCAGTCAATATGATTTGAATGACTTGTGTTTTCACAGTAAAGGATTACAGTTTGAATGAGAGAGGAGTGTCTTCACCACCCAGTCTTGGATAATTGCATTTCAACCTTGTTATTTAGTAGAGAGGGAACATTTTTTAGACTGCTGTTTTGTAAAAAGCCAAATGGTTAAAATCCATTATTATTTTGATTATAATCTCACTCTTCCCCCTTTTAAAATTTCCAGGTGGGTTTAACCCATGTATAGAGATAATTGAGCAACCCAGGCAAAGGGGAATGCGTTTTAGATACAAATGTGAAGGGCGATCAGCAGGCAGCATTCCAGGGGAGCACAGCACAGACAACAACAGAACATACCCATCCATCCAGGTAATAGAATGCTCCTGTGTGTGTGTATGTCTTAGTTACTTCATATTTTAGCTACAGCAATTATGTTAAAGACCCAGCTTCTTCACAGTGATCTCCACCAGCTTTTCTTTTCTTTTTTTTCCCCTCTTTTTTCTTTTTAATTAATCCCTAGTGGATAGAATGCTTGGGACATTTCCTAAGTACAGTATGGACTCTTCATTCCTGCAGATAGTTATACTTGTGTGTTACTCTAAGTGATATCCAGTGGTTAGTGTACATTGGCAGCTTTTGGATGATTATCCCTTTCGTGGGGCAAAAAGCTAATGAGGAAAAAGCTTTCTCTCCTTCCAGAGGTGGACAGAATTGTTCTGGAGTTTAAAAATATGTATTTGGGAACTGATTTAGAATTCTTCCTGCAGTCACTTGGCTAATCTAGGGGGCTATGGATAAAGAAAATGTTTTTGTCTTTTTTTTCCCTTATCTTTATTGCTTGTCCCTGATACTCTGGGTTGCCTTGACTGATTTGAAATATTGTCACTTTTTAAATATAGTGTTTTCATGTTAGCATAAAATTTGAAAGTAATTTTGTAATCCAGAAGGACTTTGGTAATATACTGTATTTATAAACTATACTATATTTGTATTTGTATATAAATTTCCTTCCATTTTTAATGATTTTTTAATTCTTTAAATGCTAGTTTAAAACCTTAATGGCAGAGTGCATTTTGAAAAGCATTATTCAATGTTTTATCAGTAGATTTTAAGCTACTGTTTTATAACTACATTATTTACAAAATTTACTCTTTTGGACTTTAAGAAAATGCTAAGTTACATAACAAACCAGTAGCAAAATTACATATTGAATTGTTAGCAATGTAGATTTGAGTTATCTAAGTCTTTTTGTAATGTTAAAATGGGAGAGATGTTACTAAAAAGTAAATAAGAAAACAGTAATCCTTTCTTATAAGAGCAATTTTTAACTCTTCTCCATAATTCAGCTTATTCTATATAGTCTCTTAAATATTTCTATGATCTGTATCCTTGCCATTACAACATGTTCTGAACAACTTTGCAGCTTGAGTTCTACATTAGCCTACCTTTCACTTTTTTTTTTTGCCTTTTTTTTTTTTTGGGCTGCAGTACACTGCTTCCAGGATCTTAGTTCCTCAACCATGGATCAAATCTGTGCCCCTGGCAGTGGAAGCTCAGAATCCTAACCACCAGACTGCCAGCGAATTCCCAACCTTATACTCTTAAATTTTTACTTTCTCTTTTATTCAGAAAGGCAATAAATACTTTCTGATTACTGTTCAAATTAAGTTTAAATTCAGAGTTAAGGATTTTAATGCCCTTTTACCTGTGAAGCCGCCCATTTTTACTTAACTGCCTTGCTCCCTTGTATGCTGTTTTTTTATGTTTCCTGCTTTGTGCTTACAAATTTGCTAGCTTCCAAAGTAAGTATTAACACCTTCCCACAAGCTCCTTCTTCCTCTCCCATGTTTAACTCTTCTCTTCATTCTCAGTGTTCTGTGTGAAAACTTAATTTTGCAAAACTCAGCTTGATTTATTGCCTATTATACAGTGAACACTTGGGATGTTCTTACTGATTAACAAATATTTTTGTGAAATGAAATGTCATGTATTAAGTTACTTAAGTGATCATGTTTATGTACTATCATTTCCATTGTGGCTTAAATATATACTTTGAAGGGATGTTATGGCATGGCAATGGTATGGCAATGAATATAGCAGCATGGCATTCAGTGACTCAGCATCTTAGAATTTCCTCACCCACTGTGATACTATTTTGGTATACTTTGACTTGTTTTCAAAGGAAAATAAGCAAAATCAGATGATATCAACAGTTGAAATTAGGGCACAAAATGATACACCAAGGAACTGAGAGGTAAATTCTTCCCTACTGGTAGTCTCTGAAAAGTTTCATGCAAACTGCAGTTACCAGTCAGTTGTACTTTATCCAATGCTAACTATATGATGTAAATTGAACTATTTGATATAAATTCTGATACTGATGTAAATTTTATAATTCAGTTGTTGGTGAGACATATTTATGGATCACATATTTAATTTCCCCCCTTTTCAGATTTTGAACTATTATGGAAAAGGAAAAGTGAGAATTACATTAGTAACAAAGAATGACCCATATAAACCTCATCCTCATGATTTAGTAGGAAAAGACTGCAGAGATGGCTACTATGAAGCAGAATTTGGGCAAGAACGCAGACCTTTGTTGTAAGTATATAGTCACAGACATTTTTAGGAGTAGTATAAGAGTAGGATTCTCCTGTTTCCTATCTATGTACCTCTGTTACTTTTTGGCAGAATAAATCAATTCCTCACTGTACTTCTATTTACTGTAGTATATATTTGCATTCTCTTATCATTTACAATAGAACTACCCTTTCATTTTTCATTAGTAGACACAGCCCATGATGGTAGTAGGAGTACGTCTTTATTGTAACTAAAAGTAAACATGAACTTAATTTATGCTGCAGTTTTCTTTCTTAGTTTGAACAATTTATGAAAGGTTTTCTCTAACTTAAAAATTGTCAGATGTGAAAAAATCACCTGGAAAACTGGGGTTTTTATTTGAAAAGACAGTATAACGTTAACGTACAACAATAGTTTTAAAATTTAAAATATATATATAGTACTTTGTGTGTGAGGCTGCTGGGTTCGTTTTCATCCTATTGGTGAAAGTGTAAATAAATAAAATCTTTCTGGTAGGCACTATAATTTCAGCAAAGCATGAAATTATATGATCTGTTGAACTAGCAATTCTACTTCTAGGAATTTATCTTGAGGAAATAATCTAATTAAGCATGTTCAGAAACTTAGATGTGATGAAGTTCATTGAAACTTTGTAATGGCAAAAAGTTAGACGCAATCCGGATTATAAAACAGAGGGAGATTAGTTAAACTGGTACCTCCATACCGTGAACTCCTATGTAGCCTTAAAAATAACATTGCAAAAATGTGTTTGCAATAGAAAGATAGTCCCAATATTTAGATAAATAAAAGAAGGCTTTACAATGAAGTGTGATAAATAATTTAAAAATTTTAAATTTTATATTGGAGTATCATTGATCAACAATGTTGTGTTAGTTTTTCAAAATAAATATGTACATATACATGGTAGTTTAAACACTAAGATGTTGATAGCAGTTGTCTCTGGGTAGGAAGAATTGTGGGTTTTATGTGCTTCTTTTAACTGATGTTCATTTTATAATTCTTTTTGTAATGAACCTGTATTGCTTGTGACAAAAAAATGAAACCGATTGCAACAGGAAAAGATTAGTAGCCTCCTTAAATACAAGTTGTAACCATTTAGAAAATATACTTTAGTAACAGCACAAAGCATAAACTATCTGGTTGTACAAACTTGCCAAGGAATACTTCCTATTTGTATTATTTCACCTCCCAATGTTTTACATTGTAGATTATTGACTTATTGAAACATAATTACTCCTTGTTTTCTGATAACAGACTTTTCTGTTTTACTTCTTATATTTCTCTGGCTCTTCTTTGTCAGCCTTCACTTCTCTTCAGTTCAGTTCATTCGCTCAGTCGTGTCTGACTCTTTGCAACCCCATGAATCGCAGCACACCAGGCCTCCCTGTCCATCACTAACTCCCGGAGTTTACCCAAACTCACGTCCAGCTAGTCGGTGATGCCATCCAGCCATCTCATCCTCTGTTGTCCCCTTCTCCTCCTGCCCCCAATCCCTCCCAGCATCAGGGTCTTTTCCAGTGGGTCAGCTCTTCACATGAGGTGGCCAAAGTATTGAAGTTTCAGCTTCAGCATCAGTCCTCCCAGTGAACATCCAGGACTGATCTTTAGGTGTAGACAGTTAGATTTTTGGACTACCTTATTTATGTCCAGTGATGCCCAATAATGCCTTTACGGCAGCCATGAAATTAAAAGACGCTTACTCCTTGGAAGGAAAGTTACGACCAACCTAGACAGCATGTTAAAAAGCAGAGACATTACTTTGTCAACAAAGGTCCGTCTGGTCAAGGCAATGGTTTTTCCAGTGGTCGTGTATGGATGTGAGAGTTGGACTATAAAGAGGGCAGAGTGCAGAAGAATTGATGCTTTTGAACTGTGGTGTTGGAGAAGACTCTTTAGAGTCCCTTGAACTGCAAGGAGATCCAACCAGTCCATCCTAAGGGAAATCGGTCCTGGGTGTTCATTGGAAGGACTGATGTTAAAGCTGAAACTCCATTATACTGGCCACTTGATGCGAAGAGCTGACTCATTTGAAAAGACCCTGATGTTGGGAAAGATTGAAGGCAGGAGGAGAAGGGGTCAACAGAGGATGAGATGGTTAGATGGCATCACTGACTCAATGGTGATGAAAACTGTTGGTGATGGACAGGAAGGCCTGGCGTGCTGCGGTTCATGGGGTCGCAAAGAGTCGGACACTACTGAGCAGCTGAACTGAAGTGAACTGAACCTTGCCCCTCAATCCAAAATTCTGTTAAGGATCATACATATTTAGGTGTCATGCTTATTTAGTCTCCTTTAACTTAGAATATTTTCTCAACTTGTGTTGGTTTTTCATGACATTAACATTTTTGAAGAGTATTATTTGTTTTGAAGAATGTTATTCAATGTGGGTTAGTCTGAGTGGTTGCTCATGATTGTGTTCATGTTAACATGAAGTATTTTGGATGAGAAATCTACAGAGGTGATGCTGTATTGTTCTCAAAGTAACACTTCAGGAGATGGTGATACTAGTTTTTTCCCGTTGGTGATATTAATTGGCATTCTATTATAAGGAAAAACTTATCCATATTCCCCTGCCCAGTATAGACTCATGGATTCTTTTTTTTGACAGATAATTTTTTTGATTTATTTTTGTTTGTGCTAGATCTTCTTTGCGCACAGGCTTTCTCTATTTGCAGAGAGCAGGGGCTACTCTCTAGTTGCGATGTGCGGGCATCGCTTGTTGTGGGGCACAGATTATAGGGTTCACTGGCTTCAGTAGATGCAGCCCCTTGGGCTCTGGGGCATAGGCTCAGTAGTTGTGGCACACAGGCTTAGTTGCTCCATGGCATGTGAGATCCTCCCAGATCAGATATCTAACCTGTGTCTCCTGCATTGACAGGCAGATTTTGAGCCACCAGGGAAGTCCAGACTCATGGATTCTTATAGTCAATGCATTATAATTGAATGCTAGTCTATTACTAGCATTATTATTCTGATTTTCACATTGACACAAATTTAACCAACTCAAGCCCCTTCAGTGGAGAAGGAAATGGCATCCCACTCAAGTATTCTTGCCTAGAGAATTCCATGGACAGAGGAACCTGGCAGGCTATAATCCATGGGGTTGCAAAAAGTCAAACAGGGCTGAGCGATTAACTAACACACACATAAGCCCCTTCAAACTGTTTACTCCTGCTCTAGACTCCAAGCTCCATGAGAGGAGGGATTTTTATATTCCCATTACTCATCACAGTCCTTGGTACATAGTAGGAACTCCAGAACTTGTTGAATGACTATGAATGAATGAATAATTGATTCAGATAATCTCTGTGATCTTGGTTTCCTTATGTCAAAATTTATGTGTGAATAGCACTCAAATAGGATTATTCAGATGAAACTCTCAAGTAATGTGTAAATATCTTAAAACAAAGAGTGCTTTAAAATCTTTTGTCAAAGAAAAAGTGAGAACCAACCTAAAGAAGTGGAATACTTTTGAAGAGAAATATGGTTTTAGGGTTCAAGAAAGAATTACAAGTTCAAGATTTATTTGTTAATTATTGGAGACAGAAGAAGGAAGTGCTAAAGATATTTTAGGTGTTAAAAATCACAAGGGTGGTAAATATGAAAAGTGTGAACAGTAAGACAACAGAGCATAGAGGGGCGAGCACGGCAAGTGACCTCCTGTGCCAAGGGCCATGTGAAGTTTGAGCAAATGGTGATGTTGTTATAACCAAGTTTTGCTTCCTTATTCACACCCACCCAATTTTAATGATGTCATGGTTTTTCCATGTGGGAACAAGTATGACTAGTGGTGGTAGGGGAGTTCCCCCCACCATCATCTGTACTACATATATGCAAATTGGCAGTATTTGTAGCTGTTGAGAAATTTTCCATAAATGACATTTTGAAACTCTGGTTAAATATTATTGTTAGTTTTAAATATCTGTCTAATGAAAAAATACATAGTTTGATGCTTTCTTATGATAAATGATTATTATAACTTCATGTGATAAGGCATAAAACATATTCCACTACTGTTAGTAGTGAAGTCATTTGTAGTCAGAAGGCAGTTGTCTGTGAAGTGGAGAGGCTGAGGTATAAGAGGACTAGCAGGCACTGCAGCTGACTGGAGAACCCTGTGTGGCTGGGTCTGCAGGTACTTAGCTCCAGGCAGGTGTTTCTGTGCCAGTCTACTGTTGCCTTTAAAATAGTCAAGAGAAAGCAGGAATGTTTATATGCAGTTCCCTGATTTTTAAATGTTGGTAGTCTGCACACATTTTAAAAACATGTAGTCAGCATTTTTATGAGCTCAGCAAAACTATACATGTAGGTGTCAGCCTGTGGGCAACTTTTATAACTTTTGTTTTATATTATCAAATGTACAGATTCTATTGATTTGATTATGAATTTTTCGGGGAGGTGAATTTTAGCTTTTTGGGGTTGCTTTCCTATTAATCTTTGTCTACTTTGATATACTTGATGCAGGAATGTTAGTAACATACAACTGTAAAGCATTGTATATAAAAGTACTATAGTATATATTACTTTAACAGTTCTCTTAGAAATATAACCCCATTTTTTATCCTCACATCTTTATCATAGGAATTGGAAATGTATTTCATGCTTTTAATATCTCCATCTGACATTATGATGACTCCTCAGTGTTGGATATATGATTGATTATTGCAGTATTCTTTAATAAAATCTCATTTATGTGTCCCTGTGTTAGCTCTAAAGAAGTTTGAAAGTTTTGTGTTTCCCTTCTAGTTTTCAAAATTTGGGTATTCGATGTGTGAAAAAAAAAGAAGTAAAAGAAGCTATTATTTCAAGAATAAGGGCAGGAATCAATCCTTTCAATGGTGAGTATGTTTAGTTATTTCTATTATTTGGATATTTAGTTATTTGTGTTAAGTGATTTCT
This sequence comes from Neotragus pygmaeus, assembly GCA_006410875.1. Lineage (NCBI taxonomy): Eukaryota > Metazoa > Chordata > Mammalia > Artiodactyla > Bovidae > Neotragus > Neotragus pygmaeus. Next base: position 3,166,263 of record SJYV01056334.1, read on the forward strand.
ATTTGTTTCTTTAACCTGTGTTTTAAAAGCTGTCTTAAGTTCTGTGTTCACTTACATACTTGTCTTACACAGTATCTGGGGAATGAAATATATTTAAAATGCTTCAGTGTTGAAAAAAATTTCTTATGCAGACAAGGCTTTGAATTGTTTTCTGTAATAAAATCTTCTCGAAAATATTCTGATTCTCTTTGATTGTGGCTTTCCTTTTGCCATACCAGCAGACAATTTATACTCCCCTTGCTGAATATTGAATAGGCACCGTGGTTATAAGGTATTGGAATGCATTTAACTCAGGGCATATTCAATGATGAAGTAGTTTAGAAATAGTAGAGGCTGTGTGAAATATCTTCATAGTGTATTTGTTTAGTGGATTTACTAGAAATTCACCGTGTAGTGGATTTTATTGGGGATGGCACTGTCTGGTGTAGCACCTGGTAACTGTGCCACAGTTGCTACAGGAAAGGTGAGGGCTGTGGACACCCTGCACCACCGTAGTCTCCTTTGTTTTAAAGTCATCTACAGTCACTTAAATATGCGTAATTCAGGTATTGAACAGCTATACAATTTTCAAAGAATAGATTTCTTTGTCATATTTAAAATATTCTTATAGTCTTGGTCTGTGTTTTTCTCAGATGTTTAAAAATAATTTAAGTGATATCATGATAATTTAAGGAATATGCTCATAGATAATTAGTGTTTTGTGAATTATAAGGTCTATATCTCTATTCTCTAGATCTTTATTTTTCATACTATTTAGTATAATGCAAAAAGCAAAAGTCCCTTTCTTCCTCTTCAGTATTACTCACTGTAAGAGACTACTGTTAAATTTGATGAAAAATTTTCTAGAATTTCCTTTTTACATGTGTCATGTATTTATACATTTTTTAATATAAATGGAATCATGTTGCAGTTCCTAATCTACTGTTTCTTTTTTTCACTCAGGAATATATCTTAAATAACTTTCCATATCAGTACTTATAAATCTATTTCACTTTTTAACAGCATTCTGTGGCTTAGTTAGGCTTTAATTTGTTGATCTTGTTATCTATTAATAAACATTTAAGTTATTTTCAATTTGCTAAAAATGCTCAATTGAATATATACTTTGAACTCTTGTGTGATGCTTTTTCCTTAAATTGATTATGTTCCATTTCCTTATTTATAAAATGGAGATAAATAATAGTACCTACCTCATAGGTTGTTATAAGAATTAAATGAAGTAAAATATGTGAAGCACTTGGAGAAGGCAATGGTACCCCACTCTAGTACTCTTGCCTGGAAAATCTCATGGACGGAGGAGCCTGGCGGGCTGCAGTCCATGGGGTCGCTGAGAGTCGGCACAACTGAGAGACTTCACTTTCATTCATTGGAGAAGGAAATGGCAACCCACTCCAGTATTCTTGCCTGGAGAATCCCAGGGACAGAGGAGCCTGGTAGGCTGCCATCTGTGGGGTCTCACAGAGTCGAACAGGACTGAAGCGACTTAGCAGCAGTAGCAGCAGCAGCAGGAACTATTCTAAGTAACATANCCACTCCAGTATTCTTGCCTGGAGAATCCCAGGGACAGAGGAGCCTGGTAGGCTGCCATCTGTGGGGTCTCACAGAGTCGAACAGGACTGAAGCGACTTAGCAGCAGTAGCAGCAGCAGCAGGAACTATTCTAAGTAACATATAAGTACATGTTATTAACACCAAGCCTTGTTCTGGATTGGTAAAAAGAAAAAAAATACTTCAGCAGTGGCCCATCTGCCATTCTGCATTTTCGTTTTTAATACCCTTTCCACTGGAGTTCAGAAGATTTGGGTTTGAATTCCAGCTCTGCCCCTGCTATATACTATGTGACATAGGAAAGTTAAGTAACCAAAACTTTGCTTTTCTTTGCTGTAAAGCAGTGCTGTAATGATAAAATAAAATAGTGTACATGAGTTACTTAACATTTACTCCTTGACATACAAATAATACTTAATAACTGGTAGCTATTATTTATAATCTCCTTGTTTTATACTACATTATGCCTGTTTCATACTACGTCGACTAGATGGCCTCTTTAATTTAAAAGTTGGTACTTTAGCAATGAAGCAGAATTTTAAATAAGCATACTTTTGACCCAGACATTTTCTACTTTTGAAATTTATCCTAAGGAAGTAATACCTGGTGGAGCTAAGATTTGAAAACAGTTACCTTGGCTTTCAGGTGCATGGTTTTATCTCAGCTATACTTTATAACTTCCTGCCCTCATTAAAATAATCTTAGAACAATGCTTTAGCATATTACTGTGGTTAAAAAGTTCCAGTGGTTCCTTAAATAGTCTAAAAATTAAATGGCCTTAAATTGGAAATTTTCTACACGTAGCTCCAACATATATTTCCTACCTTCTCTTCCACTGTTAACTCTATTCCAGAAAAACTGTTTTGTTCGCTTACCCTGACCAGTTCTCACTCAACCTTCTCTGTTCTCACCACTATTGGTCTTGATCACCCTCCAGGCAGTCTGTACACTCTACATCCAGAAATATTCTTCTGAAACCAGTATGAATCATTTCAGAATTGTGCTTACTATCCTTCAGTGGCTCCACATCATCTTCACCAGTGACTCTCAATTTGAATGTGCGTAACACCCCCTTAGTACTTGCTAAAAATGTAGAATCCAGGCCACATTTTTCCCTAATTTGATAGTCTGGTGTGGGGCCTTGAGTGCTGCATTTTAAAAAAACATTTAGATCCATGTTTCTTAACTACAGCTCACATTAAGAAATAGATTTTATTTCTCTACTCAATAGATACACACAGATTTTTTAAAAAAAAGCAATATGGTTACTTCGTGTAATATACTGTCTAATCTGTTCCTTTCCATTTTATTGTATTTTTTTTAATAGAAAAAGCATGTCTAACCCAGTAAATTAATTTTATGACCAGTGGCCCTAAACTCTTAGTACATGCAATACGTTCTCCATCTGTTCTGTTCCGTTCCATTTCTTTTCTTTTCTTTTTTTTTTTTAAGAAGAAGCTTAGTTAACCCACTAAATTAATTTTAGGACTCACTTCAGTTCAGTTCAGTTGCTCAGTCATGTCTGAATCTTTGTGACTCCATGAATTGCAGCATGCCAGGCCTCCCTGTCCATCACCAACTCCCAGAGTTTACCCAAACTCATGTGCATCGAGTTGGTGATGCCATCCAGCCATCTCATCCTCTGTCGTCCCCTTCTCCTCCTGCCTCCAATCCCTCCCAGCATCAGAGTCTTTTCNATTTCTCCTGGCAATCTTGATTCCAGCTTGTGCTTCTTCCAGCCCAGCGTTTCTCATGATGTACTCTACTGGGTCTCAAAGTACAATTCAAAAATTTCTGCCCTAGATGATTCTAATGCTGGTGATCCATGGACCACACTTTGAGGAACTCTGATATACTGGCTAGATTGAGTTTCTCAAACATGGCATTTAAAGCCCTTTATATTCTGATCCTTGTTTTCCATTCCAGCATCATCTCTAGGTATCATCTTCTGCCTCTGTGTTCTTCTGTTTGCAGTTCCTTGCATGAAATGCTTTAATCTGTCTGGTAAATTCTTTCTGCTCATCCTTCAAATTTAAGGGACACTTCTTTCATGCTTTCTGTGACCTTCTTGGAGCGAAGTTATCTGTTTCCCCAAAGTGCTGTATATATTTCTAACACTGTTTGCTATAAATTTATTTATATGTTTCTCCCTCACTAAACTGTGGGACTCTGAAAGGTAGGAACCATTCTTCTGTGCATCTCTGGTACCTGGACCAGTGTCAGATACACAGAAGAAACATAATTAAAATATGGTGACAGAATAAATAAATAACTGAATGAACATGCTTTGTTTGTACTTGTCTAACAAAAATACTCAAATTGCTTTCCTTTGCTTTCCTTATCTGAAATGCCTTTTCAGTTCTCTTGAGCCCAAAGTCCTATCCCCTTAATTATACCGTTCACTTAGCAATTGATCACAAAAAGCTTTATGATATCTATTAGGTCATTCAGTTGTCTTCTGAGATGATTTCACGCTTATTGTAGACAGTGTCTCTAATGGAACTTATTTATATTTGACTTTGGCACCTAAACAATGTATTTGTGTTACTGTTATATTAGATATTTATCTTTACAGCCAAGTACCTTCAGGCAATGTGTTTTCTCCTGTCTCTTATNCTTCTGAGATGATTTCACGCTTATTGTAGACAGTGTCTCTAATGGAACTTATTTATATTTGACTTTGGCACCTAAACAATGTATTTGTGTTACTGTTATATTAGATATTTATCTTTACAGCCAAGTACCTTCAGGCAATGTGTTTTCTCCCTGTATACAGTAGGTTACTCATCTTAACTACTTATGCATTCATTCCTTGACAGATTTTTACCTTATTTTATCCTTATAGTCCCAGGTTGTTCTTGGTGCTCAGGATAAGTCAGTGAATTAGAACAGATAGAAATTCCTGCCTTTGAATAACTTACATTCTAGGGAGAGAGACTAGGAGTTAACAATTAAACTTAATAAACAAGTATATAATTTATTGGGAAGCCTGGGTGGTACAGTGCTAAAGAATCTGCCTACTAGTGCAGGAGGTGCAAGAGATAACGGGTTCAGTCCCTGTGTAGGGAAGATCCCCTGGAGTAGGAAATGACAACCCACTCCAGTATTCTTGCCTGCAAAGTTTTATGGACAGAGTAGCCTGCTGGGCTATAGGCCTTAGGGTTGTAGAGTCAGACATGATTGAATGGCTGAGCAGCCACACACACATATAATTTATTAGACAGCTAGAGGTACTAAAGGATAAAGACAGCAGTGTAAGGAGCCAGGAATCTGTAGTTAGGGGGATGAGTTATAAGTTTAAATAGAATGGTTAGAGTCACCTCATTCTCTATTCTGATGTGGTTTTTGTAGTAGAAATAAATATTCTGTGTTTTATTGTTTTTCCTACACTGTTGAAATAAAACCTAAACTGTGCATTTCTAATATTAAGCAAAACATATAATATCTAATCCCTTTGAAAGAATTCAAAACACTAAAAACTAATGTGAGTAATCTGAACTCAAATGTAGAGTTACCCTTTCTTGGTTGTTTATTCTTTGTTATTTTCAGAATATACCAATAAATTCTACCACTTGTGTAGGAATTTGCCAAGCTGAACTGACACTTTTTAAAATAGATGTATCACTTAACACAGGAAGATTCTACTGATAAAGAATTACAAGATTAGTATCTGACTTTGTGTTATATATTTATGATATTTAGAAACAATGAAATTGAAAATGTTTAGCTGAATGGGATCTACCAATTCTGGTCTATAGACAATCTGATTATGACAGTCCATTTNTCTACTGATAAAGAATTACAAGATTAGTATCTGACTTTGTGTTATATATTTATGATATTTAGAAACAATGAAATTGAAAATGTTTAGCTGAATGGGATCTACCAATTCTGGTCTATAGACAATCTGATTATGACAGTCCATTTCCTAAAGACCAAGTATGTGAAAAGACAAAGACTATTAAAAATGGTTTTTGCTTTGTATGTATCTAGGATGTTTAAGGTGAATTCTTTCTTGCCATTAGTTCTTTAAAATAGTAGCTCTCTCTTACAGAAAGGAACATACAATAGTTAAGTAGTATTAAACTTGAGGCTTCATGTAAAATACCAGTTCAAATTATCTAATATGTGCTAAACTCTAAGTTGGATGAATTTAATTAAGGGCACTGATAGCAAATTTTAACTGTGTTCATTTAGCTGGCACACACACACACAAAAGACAGACTTCATGGGGGACTCTTACTGCAAAAGCGGGGAAAAAAATTTTAGCGATCACTTTCTGGTTATGTAATGACATATAAGGAATTCTAATATTCAGTGATTAAAAGCTATAAGATTTTTACAATAAAGAATTCGCAATTCTGTTACTTTTATTAGTTACTTTATACTGTTTTTCATGTACAGAAGACACTGAGTTGTTGCTGCTGCTGGTGCTGCTGCTGCTAAGTCGCTTTAGTCATGTCCGACTCTGTGCGACCCCATCAACAGCATCCCACCACGCTCTCCCGTCCTGGGATTTCTCCAGGCAAGAACGCTAGAGTGGGTTGCCATTTCCTTCTCCAGTGCATGAAAGTGAAAAGTAAAAGTGAAGTCGCTCAGTCGTGTCCGACTCTGTGCTACCCCATGGACTGTAGCCCACCAGGCTCCTCCATCCATGGGATTTTCTAGGCAAGAGTGGGGTGCCATTGAGTTGTTAGGGGAGCACAAAGACTATTTTACAGTTAAGTTTGGGAGGATAATTTTATATTGGTAGTCTGAAAGGGAATGCAGTTTAAAAACACAGATAGTCTCTAATAGATTCTCCTCTCTAAAGTGTGGTTAAATACAAGAAAATAAGAGCCTTTCCTCACAACTTAAAGCTTAAAAAGCAAGAAGGAAGAAAATGCTTTTGTGTACTTTGTTATCCTTTCTTCATTGCAATCATTTTAGAAATCATTCTTTATTACCCTGTGCAGAACTTGGGACACTTCTTTTATACCTTCAATATAAAGGCATATGCCTTGAACATACTCCCATTATAACACTTTTCATGCTATTACATTATATAATTTTAGCTTATATATCTGTTTCTCATCCAGACACTAATCTCATTAAGGGCAGGCACTGTCTTTTCATTTCTCTATTTGGCATTTGTTTTAGTGTGTAGCACATAATAAAAACCCAATAAATATGTTGAAAGAATAAGTAATGAATGGTAGATTGCTGTGACGATTTACCTTTTGCCTGGCATATAAGCACTTAAATGTTAGCTTTTACTGTATTATATCTATATATTTTAAGTAACAGAAATTAAATGAATTATCACTAAACTTTGTTTTTCTTCCTTAAATGAGACATAGCTCTTAAAATTGTTAATTTGTGTACTGTATATTTTTGCCCCATTAATCACTTTTTAAATTTTAGTGATATTTAGCAATAATTAGAATATTAGAAAAGTCACATCTCTTTTGCTAGTAGGTGTTATAATAGATTTAAAAATTTTAATCCCTACTTTCTGAAGAAATCATGATCATATCTTTTTGATAAAAATTAACTTCTTACTGCATATACACTGCTCCTAAGACTAAGGAGTGACATTTATTTATAAAGGTGGCTTACGGAGAATAATTGTTACCTTGTATTTATCCTTTTGATAAAATATAAGGAGAAATTTTAAACTAGTTTAAGAGAAATTTAAGAGAATTTGATTAGTCTCATGCTTACTTTTGTCAGACTTGCAACTATCATTTTTCACATTGCAGAATTTTTTAAATAAGGCCTTTTGTATTGTGCTATGTATGTATTAAAAAGCCTACAGTAAACATTATCTAAGTGGAGGAAAGGGAAGCGTTCACTCTGAAGTTAGGGATGAGAAAAGGATGTGCACTCTTGCTGCTTCTGTTCGCACTGTAGTGGAGATTGTAACCAGTACACAGAGATCTAGTCAAAACTGAGGAAATAAAACCAATTATTGGTATTATTTACAGTGAGACTGCAAAAGGGTATAGAAATTATTAATATGTTTGTTAATAAAAGGGTGAATGCATATAAAATTAACATATAAAAGTCAGTTGCATTTCCATAGGACAGCAGCAAATAATGAAAGAAAATATTGTCAGAAAATATAAAATACCTAGCAACAGATTTAAGAAATCATGATCAAGATTTCTTTAGAGAAAATTTCAGATTTTTATTATGAAATAATTGTTTTGTTTTTTAGCATCTAAGTATGTCCTATTCTTTTTGTGACCCTGTGGACAATAGCCTGCCAGGCTCCTCTGTCCATGGGACTTCCCAGGCAAAAATACTGAAGTGCGTTGCCATTTCCTTCTCCGGAGGATCTTCCCAACCTAGGGATCAAACCTACATCTCCTGCAATGGCAAGTGGATTCTTTACCACTGAGTCACTAGGGAAGCCCATTATGAGAACACCTAGATAGATGGAGAGGTATATCATGTTCTTTATTATCAATAATATAGTATTTTTTACCAAATTGATATATAGGTCCAGTGAAATTCCAAACTCTCAACAAGAATTTTCAGTAAATATGATAATATGATTCTGAACAGGAAGAGGATAATTTATATAAGAGGAACAGCAATGAGAAACTGACCATATTAGCTGTTAGGACTTATTATGAAGAAATAGTTATGAGATATTGGCGTTTATTATGAAGAAGTACTAATTAAGTAGTATTGTGGTAACAACAATAGACTAAATGACCAGTAGAGTAAAACTGAGAGCCCAGAAACAGACTTAGGAAAATATGAAACTTTAGCAAACAACAGTGGTAGCATGTCAGATCAAGAGAAAGGGAGGAAATATTGATAGCTGATAAATGAAGCTGAGGAAAGTTGGATTCCCTGCCTTGCCATGTATAAAAATCAACTTTCAAATGCCTTAGATTTCAGTGTAGATGAATACTTTAAAAATTCTTATTATAAAAGAAAATATCTCTCTCTATATTTATATATATAAACCTCTTAGTATAAAATGTTGTAGATTTTAGCCCTTGGTTTCTATAAAAAGATAAGACATGAAGTGTTTTCTATAAAACAGTTGATAAATTTGATGACATTTTAAATTTCAGTTTATTGTGTTTTTCAGTTCTATTGAATTTTGCTTCGTTCCTTTTCTAATAGTTTCAAGTACTCTGCTGAACTCTCAGTATTATCTTTAACTCCTTAAATATATTAAATATAGTTATTTTAAGTCATGTGTCTGAAAACTTATGTGGAATGTTTGTGGTCTGTTTCTATATGTTTCTTTTCTTGTCTTAAAAAAAATTACTTTGTCTCTTACTCCAGGGCTCCCCTGGTGGCTCAGAGGTAAAGAATCCACCTGTAGGAGATGCAGGAGACCCAGGTTCAGTCCCTGAGTTGGAAAGATCCCCTGGAGAAGGGAATGGCTACCCACTCCAGCATTGTTGCTTGGAGAATCCCATGGACATAGGAGCCTGGCGGGCTGCAGTCCATGGGACCAAAAAGTCAGACATGACTGAGCAACTGACACATTCACTTTCACTTCTTCTTATGCCTGTTTATTTAAAATAGAGTACAGTGTTCTGGCCTGTATAGTCCATGGGGTCACAAAAAATCAGACACAACTAAGCAACTTTCACTTTCAGCAGTCACATTATACACAAAGTTTTGATGTCTAGGATATAATCTCCCTTCAGAAGGCTTTCTTGTGGTAAGTGGCTAGTCACACTAGAAGTCTGAGATCATCTAAAATTAGTGAATGATTTAGGTTATTTGAAGCTGGGCTTTTATCCCTGTGAGGTCTGGTATCTTTCCATCCAGTTCACCCTTACTCTGGGTTTAACTTCTCAAGAGCCCCAGCCAAAGCGCTGGGCATTTATCAGATTCTCTATCTTTGGCAGACCCTGCATTCCTTTATTTTTTATCTATAGTCTTTTGAAAGCTCATGTCAATTTCTCATCCTCTTAGCTACCTCTAAATTGGCAAGATATATCTGGAAAACAAGAAGCCTCTTATCCTGAACTTACCTCTCTGGGTTTCTTTGATCCTGACTTATAATAAATATATCTTTATTCCCATTCCTGGTTTATTAACCAATTTATTTTCCCTTCATGTGCTATTTTAAAAGATTTTTAAAGTTTTCTTGAGGTCTTATTTATATATAGTGGGATCCACTCAGATGTATGTAACACCACCATAGTCAAGATGAGAAATATTTCTACTACCTCCACTATTACTACAAAATTTATTTGTCTACCTCCCAGTCAATTCTCTCTCTCCTCTCTGGCTCCAGTCAGCTATTTGCTTTCTTTTGTCATCAATTAATCTTTTCTAGAATTTTCATACAAATGAAAGCATGTGGTATATATTTTATATCTGGTTCCTTTTGCTCACGTAACATTTTTGAGATACATATATGTTTGTGATTATATTCATAGTTCTTTTTTATTACATAGCTGTCACAGTTAGTTTATCCATTCACATAGGTTTGTTTTTAAACTTGTCAGAGCACTTTTCTAATTTATTTTTATGTGTATTGATTACTCATCTTAGGAATCGAGAAACATTGCCTTAAACTGTAAATTTATAATGTTAAAAAAAATTATTTTGATGTTGCGGATCTCTCATTGCCTACCTAATTGTGCTAGCAGAGATTGCTGTGATACAGGTGTTTGTATTATAACATTTGACCTTTTAGTTGTACAGATATGTTTTTGTAAGCTCTTTGGAATTATAGGCTTAAGAATGCTGACAGTGGAATAATTTTTAATATCATGAAAGCTACTGAGTATTGTTTACATAAAAACAGTCAAAAATATATTATCATTTTTATTATTGCTAACTGTGAGAATAAAGAATTTGGGTTTTAACCATTTTCAAATTTCATATTTCAAGTTTCAATGCATTTTGAAAAATAAAATTGTCATATAATTTAATATATGTATTTCATGCTTTTTATAAACATGGCTGTTAGTTATAGTTGATTGCTACACCTTATAGTATTCTTTGAAAAGGCAGTTATATTTTCCTTTGGAAATAGATTTATTTTAAATGAAAAGGACATCTTTTTTTTGGGGGGGTGTTAGTTCTAAAAGGTCTTGTAGGTCTTCATAAAACCATTCAACTTCAGCTTCTTCAGCATTACTGGTTGGGCATAGACTTGGATAACTGTGATATTGAATGGTTTGCCTTGGAGACGAACAGAGATCATTCTGTCGTTTTTGAGATTGCATCCAAGTACCNAGAAAGCTGAGCACCTAAGAACTGATGCTTTTGAACTGTGGTGTTGGAGAAGACTCTTGAGAGTCCCTTGGACTGCAAGGAGATCCGACCAGTCCATTCTGAAGGAGATCAGCCCTGGGTTTTCTTTGGAAGGAATGATGCTAAAGCTGAAACTCCAATACTTTGGCCACCTCATGCGGAGAGTTGACTCATTGGAGAAGACTCTGATGCTGGGAGGGATTGGGGGCCAGAGGAGAAGGGGATGACAGAGGATGAGATGGCTGGATAGCATCACTGACTTGATGGATGTGAGTTTGAGTGAACTCCGGGAGTTGGTGGACAGGGAGGCCTGGTGTGCTGCGATTCATAGGGTCACAGAGTTGAACACAGCTGAGCGACTGCACTGAACTGAACTGAATTCATGGATGCAAAACCATGGAGATTGAGGGCCAATTTTTTTAATTGGAATATAATTGCTTTATAATGTTGTGTTACTCCAACTGTAGAGTTTTAAACACAAATTTTTCACTGTATGGTGTGTGAGTACCCCAACCCCCATATTGTTCAAGGGTCAGCTGTACTTATAACTAGGTATGTAAGGAGTTCCTCTAACAGACAGTCTTTGCTTGGGAGCTTCTTGTTTTGTTTAGACAGACTTTGTTGAAATACAACAAATGCTCAGTGCTTGAAGCTGTAACCAAAAGAGAGGGAGGAACTCATTTCCTAACTTCAGGAAGAGTTAGGAAAAGTCTAGTATTCATTTACAGAAGACTTTTGCTTGAAAAGTAGATAAATCCCACAGACTGAACTCCTGGGCTATGATGCATTGTGGAGTCCTACCTACAAAGGAAATTTACATAAACAATTGTATGGTGAATCTGACATGTTAAATATTGAATAAAATCAATTTTTCCATTTAAAAAAAACCCCTAACTTTGGGTTGTTTTGGGTATGTAGAAACAACCCATACATACTTTGGGTATGTAGAATACAAAGTTGGAAACAGTCAGAAAAGAAAAATTCCAAAATAGAAATTTAAAAGAGCTTTACTGTTTCTTCTTCTGAAACATTTAATAACAACAGAGTGTGGTGGGAATTCTATCCTGAGAGTCCTGCCTCATTTCCCCAGGACAGACTGAGGGAGAACATTAGAGCAAGTCTTCAGTTTTTTCAGGTGTGCTTTTTTATACTTCTTTTGTAATGTATTAATGTATTCTTAGTTAAATGAATGAACTGATATTTGCTTTTAAGCAAATATAAGGTAAAACCTGTAATGGCTATGTCATTGGAAAAATTAATTCCTTTATTTTTGGGGACCCCTAAAATAAACCCCAAGGTGACCCCTAAGGGGTTTTCTGAGGCTTTTTAGAGTTGCTAAGATTTACATGTAACTCAAACTTCCTTTAAAATGCTAAGTTGAACAGAAGGCAGTAAGCTTTCAAGTAAGCTTTCAGGGTATGGGAGTTCTCTACATTTTGTGCTGTTTGGATCCATACCTTTAAAATTGCTTGACATTAGCTTTACAGTTGAGTCGAGTCGCTCAGTCGTGTCCAACTCTTTGTGACCCCCATGGACTGCAGCACGCCAGGCTTCCCTGTCCAAGACCAACTTCCCTGTCCAACACCAGCTGGGAAGTGATGGGACCAGATGCCATGATCTTTGTTTTCTGAATGTTGAGTGTTAAGCCATCTTTTTCACTCTCCTCTTTCACTTTCATCAAGAGGCTCTTTAATTCCTCTTCACTTTCTGCCATAAGGGTGGTGTCCTCTGTGTATATGAGGTTATTGGTACTTCTCCCAGCAATCTTCATTCCAGCTTGTGCTTCATCCAGCCTGGCATTTCATATGATGTACTCTGCATATAAGTTAAATAAGCAGAGTAACAATATGCAGCCTTGATGTACTCAATTTGGAACCAGTCTCTTGTTCCATGTCCAGTTCTCACTGTTGCTTCTTGACCTGCATACAGATTTCTCAAAAGACAGGTCAGGTGGTCTGGTATTCCCATCTCTTGAAGAATTTTCTACAGTTTCTGGTGATCCACACAGTCAAAGGCTTTGGCCTAGTCAATAAACCAGATGTAGATGTTTTTCTGGAACTCTGTTGCTTTTTCGTTGATCCAATGGATGTTGGCAATTTGATCTCTAGTTTCTTTGCCTTTTCTAAATCCAGCTTGAACATCTGGAAGTTCACAGTACTGTTGAAGCCTGGCTTGGAGAATTTTGAGCATTACATTTCTAGCATGTGAGAGGAGTGCAATTGTGCAGTAGTTTGAACATTCTTTGGCATTGCCTTTCTTTGGGACTGGAATGAAAACTGACCTTTTCCAGTCCTGTGGCCATTGCTGAGTTTTCCAAAATTACATCCATGTTTTAAGAGGAAGAAGTTTCCTTGGACCTTTCCTCTTCTGTTTGTTTTGTGTCCCAATTCACTGTGATCTCATCCAGTTTCATGCTGGCAACTCCCAATTTTTACCCCTAGCTTAGACCCACCCCTGAACTCCAGACTTGGAGAGAGAAAGAGAGAAAGAGCGTGTGTGTGTATGTTACAGCTTGTGTAACATGTCTACATAAAATTCTAATTAAAGCTCAAACTCAGCACACTCAGAGCTGAGTTCTTAATCTTCTCTACCAAACTTGCTTGTCCTTCCTCAGTAAATGGCAGTGCCATGTTTCTAGTTGCTCATATTCAAAGCAATGGAGTCATCTTTGCTTCTCTCTTTTTATCTCCCATATATCCAATCCACCAGCAAATCTGGTAGGCCCCACCTTTGAAATATATCCAAAGCTGACCACCACTTTTGACCTCTGCTGTTAATATCCTGTTCCAGACCATATCTTCTCTTGCCTAGATTGACTTATCACTTCCCCAAACTCTCGTTACATCTTTGTGCTCCTCCAAGTCTGTTCTCTGTTGAGTAGCCACAGTAGTTCTTTCTAAAACAAATGAAATCAAATTCACTTGCTCAAAACTATCCAGTGGCTCCCCATCTCACTCAGAGTAGAGACAAAAGTCCTTAAAATTAGCAGGCCCACACTCCCTTCCTCTCCTCACCTCATCCACTACCATTTTCCCCTCCTCATTCAACTCCAGGCTCTCTGGCTTCAGCACTCCTCTTCAAAAACACCAAGTTCAATTATAAGCAGCTAATGAAACTAAATGAGTAAATGGTGCTGAGTACTTTTTTTTTAAAGCCACAGTTTCATTGTCTTAGTTAAAACAGGATTATTAAGAGGTGATTTTTTTTTAAAATTAGAAACTTTAATTGTAACAATGGGCTTCCCTGGAAGCTCAGTTGGTAAAGAATCTGCCTGCAATGCAGGAGACCTGGGTTCAATCCCTGGGTTGGGAAGATCCCCTGGAGAAGGGAATGGCTGCCCACTCCAGTATTCTGGCCTGGAGAATTCTGTGGATTGTATAGTCCATGGGGTCACAAAGAGTTGGCCATGACTGAGTACCTTTCACTTAAGTATAACAACTGGAATTAAGTATATTTTCTATTAATAAAAATGAATTTTGACCAAAAAACCTAAGTACATTCCTGCCTCAGGCCCTTTGGACTTGGTGTTCCCTCTGCCTTTAATGTTTTTCTCAGCTATATATGTAGCTCACACCTTGCACCCTTCAGCCTCACTCAGCTGTTATTTGATCAAGGCCTTTCTTGACTGTATATACATTGGTACTCCATGTCTCCCCTCCTTTAAAGTTGTCTGTAACACTTATCATGATCTGACTCTTGTTTGTTTCTTTATATTTGTTTTCCTATACTAGAATATAAGCTTCGTGAGGGCAAAGTTTTGTTTTTGTTGAATCCTGCATTTGTAGAACTGTGTCTGCTTCATATTAAACAGTAAGTATTGAGCATTCAAAGTATTACTCATAGAACTTTGGTTTTTGAACAAAAGAATAGCTTTAATTGTTAAATGTTTATGATTTTTATAGTTCATGTGACGTTTCAGTCTGTTTCATGTGACATTCAGTTTATTATACAGAATCATGTATATCAGAATCAATCATTCAGGTTGATAATTAATAACTCCTTTGCTTTCAAAACTATTTGAAAGCAGAATCAATCATTCAGGTTGATAATTAATAACTCCTTTGCTTTCAAAACTATTTGAAAGCAAAGTAATTCCAGTGACAAAATGACTGTAGAATTTGGACAAGTAATCTTAATTGTGATGCTAAGTAATTTATTAAAGACCTAGTTTATTTTACAACTAGACCCTACCACAATTGTTGAGCATATTCCTAGCTAGAAACAATGTCTTTTCACTTATATAGGGGCTTCCCTGGTAGCTCAGCTGGTAAAGAACCTGCCTGCAATGCAGGAGACCCTGGTTTGATTCCTGAGTCAGGAAGATCCCCTGGAGAAGTGCATGGCAACCCACTCCAGTATTCTTACCTGGAGAATCCCCATGGACAGAGGAGCCTGGTGGGCTACAGTCCATGGGGTCGCAAAAAGTAGGACACAGCTGAATGACTAAGCATAGCATAGTATCCAACCAAACCATAAATTTACTGGAATGATTAAAAACTAGTCAATTTTGTCAAAATGAGGAATGTGCGAATGTCATAAAAATTAAAATTCTGAGTTGAGTGATACTAGGAAATGAGAAGGGAGAGCAAGATAAGACTGCGGGTCAGTATAGTTTGAGAAGCAATAAAGATACCTAACTCACTAATATTTCTGAGTTATGATTTCAGAATGACATACTTTTATTACACAACTGTAAAAATCATAAGCATGTAATATACTTTAGTAGAACGTACCAGAAAAAACCTGAAGGCATAATTTCTTTCCTGTTCAAAATATGAACCCATGATATCTCCAGACAGTAGCTTATAGATGATGAACTTTTTTTTAAAGACAGAATCCTATAATTTTGTATTAACTTGCACTTATCAGCTTAAACACTGTTAGGATTAGCTAAATGGATGTTTTAACTTAAACAACCAACTTGTTCTGCAGGTTTTTTCCTGTCTAAGTGGAAGTAAGGTCCTGCTATGTTTGTATTCAGAGTATTTCCAAAGGTTTTTTTTTTTTTCAGGTGCTATTTATTGATCATAAATTTTATTTTATAATTAAAAAAACTGGCAGCTTCTTTTCTCTAAATGTGGTTATAGTTTCATCTGTTCTTCTATCACCCCACTTTCAGTTTTGAGGAAAAAAGGACCTCTTGCTTTGTAAGCTCTTCTTATATAGCAGATCCCTCCTTTTCTCTCCCATCTTGTTTCTGTATCATCATGTAACATTTAGTGCTTTTCTTGTATAAACACAGTAAATGTTTTCTCTCGCGTAAAAGAGCAAGAATAAACACTTTTCCACTGCTGTCATGCTCCATCCCTTCACGTCCAGCACTGTCCAGCTGTATGAAGTACGTTCAGCCTGTTTCCTCACTTCCCAGTCATTCTTTAGCTTGTCAGGCTTTCTCTTTCCTCCTCCTATTTTCTTAGGATATTCTGGGAAGTAACCAGACACCCTCCCTTGTCAAATCTAGTGTCTTCTTACCAGCCCTCACTCTGCTCGACCTATTCATAACCTGTCCTCTTGACCACTCCCTCCTAGGATACTCCTCTCCGAGGTTGACTTTTGTTCCAGGGTCTCGATCTCAGCGCTCGGTTGGTGCTATGTTTTCCCCTGGTTAACCTCAAGAGTGCCCAGAAGAAAGCTTCAGCTTTCTCTCAAGAACCGGCTGCTCCTGTCACATTCTCAACTTTCATTAATGGCATTACCGTGTACCCAGCCGCTGAAGATATTTAATAGAAACCTCCTAATCATATTTTATTCTTTTTTGTCCTCACACTGAGTTATCAAGTCTTTTTGGATCTGCCTTCTAAAAAACTCTCTCGCATTTGTCCCTGCTTCACTCCTGCCTCATTCTTAGTTTAGGCCTTCGTTCTTCTTCCCTCACAAGAATCTTTTCCATATTGCTCCAGTTAAAAAAAAAATCCCCATACTTCCAATCTAGTATTACGTAGTTAGCATTCCTTGAAAAACAAACAAACAAAAACCTCTCTCAGGTCGCCAGGCCTTTGACATGGAATCCACTCTGCCTCTGCTCTTCACAGCTGTAGCAAATGGCCTTTGAGAGCTGTGTGATGTTTATGTCCTGCCTCCCTAGCCGAGACACAGCTTTGCACGTGTCCCCATTGCAGACCTCCTCACACTGAATTATACACTTACATAGTTTATCTCATTCACCTTTGGGACAATCACTTAGCACTCCATCACTTAGTACAATCCCTAGTTGGTGCTAAATAATTGGTAATATTAAGAGGGAAAGAATGAAACTGACATGGGTGTGATTATAAAAAATGTGGACAAGTATATTATTTTTAAAGACAAAGGTATTTAATCTGGTAGGGAAAGCAGTGATTACCAGGCTTGTGAAATACTTTACCCTCTGCTTTCTATAGTGTCAAGAGTATTAGGTAGAAATTTTACAGTTCTTAGGATAACTGTCTCGTATCTCTGAACTTACTCCTCTCTATGTGGCAGGTTTAATCTCGCCTTTGGTGCACTCCCTCAGCACATTCCCCTTGCACAGAAACTCCAGTATTCATGTAACCAATCTCATTTTCGAATATCTAATGTGCAAAGCACCATGTTAGGGGCTAGACATGACATAGAGGTGAATGAAACAACAGACTTGCTCTCAAAGATGTCAGTCTTTTTCTTTTGAGGGATAACATACAGTAAAGTGCATAAAGGAGGCTAATTTCAAATTTACAGCTTGGTGAATTTTGACTATGTAAATAATCATTTCTATATCCCCAAAAGTTTCCTTCCTGCCCCTTGCCAGGAAAGAACCTCAAAACCACTATCTGATTTCTGTCGTCAGAACCTACTCTCTAATTGGCGTTCAGTACTGGTAGCTGGACTTCCCTACTCAGAGCCTTAGTGAACAACAAACAGCTGGGTTATTTCTAACTTAATGCTTCAGAAAAACGAACTATGCTGTCCATGTTAAGAAAGACTTGGAATTGGTGATCCAGGGTGCCTAGTAGTCCCAAATAATTTCTTCTACCATAAATTGATTTATTGAGGGATTTAAAAAAATCACTGTGTGGTGTTAAATAACAGAAATGGAAAGAGTAATTTTCAGTCAGGACATCTGGGTTTGAGTCTTCAGCTCTGGCACTTAGAAGTTATATACTATTTTGCAGATGGCACTCCTATGGGCCTATCTCTTTAGATATAATACACGTGGTTCCCAGCCTACTTACCTCATGTGGATGGCACTTCCTATGGGCCTATCTCTTCAGATATAAAACACATGGTTCCCAGCCTACTTACCTCACAAGGTGTGTTGTATTAAGTAAAATAATGCATAAGAAGCACTGTAAACTGTATAGTACAAATCAAATATCTTTAGTAAACTAACATATGCATATACCCTGTGGCCCTGATAATCTTGGAGATCCAATCCAGACACTTCTTCCAGTTCACAGAGTGAACCCTGAGATGACGTTAGAATGGCTAGCTATTGCCCAGGCCAGGTCTGGAGGACTTTCATTTGGCCGTATCCTTTCCAGAACATTTCCTATTGTATACTGAAGATAAGGTCAATTAATGACTTCCAGTTCTCAAATTCTACCTCTTAATTTCTTTGCCAAAATTGACTACAAGTTGCGAGTATTATGACTATATTCCTAAAAAGGAGTCTCATCATAGTTGATGAAGTTAATGAAGTGGCCACTGAAAGATTTCTGATCTGTTTTGCTTCTGGAGATGGAGTATATGCTTTTTGCATTGCATGTAACAGAAAATTTCATGCTTTTTACATTATAAGCCCAGATGTGGGCAGCGAATCAGGGATAAATATATGAGTTGTTTTGTCCAGTTTTATGCCTTTGTCTAAGATTCAGTCAAATTAATATTTTAACTAATACATCTTAGCAGAGTTTAAAGTACAAACTTAACATCAGTGAGTAAAGTCAAATCACAATAGTAATCATGCCCCACTACCTTCACTAATAAAACAGTTACAAAACAATTATTTCTTCTAAATATTTTTTCTATTCTAAATGTCTATAGTTTTAGAAACAAACAACCTACTAGTAATTATATATTTAAAAGGAGTCGCATTTATACTGTTTACTCTTATATGTCTTATTTCTACAACTTCAGTTTACTATTGGACTTCAGAAATTTAAAGACTAACCAAAAAATCATTAAACACCTATGTGTTATCAGTAATAAACAGTAATTAGCGCAAAATGTTGGTGCTTCAGTAAATCAAGTTCTCAGGAGTATGGACAGATCAATAAAATACAAATTTTTGTTAAAGGTAGCAAACATTCATCTTGCTTATTTTCTTAAACTTTAATCAAACATAGCTTTGCATAAAATGTAGTGAAAAATAAGTTGGAGTGTTTGAGGGTCTATTTCTGAAATTTAGTCTCAGGAGACTTTGTTGGTGACACACTTGATTTTATTGGGTAATTGGATAAAAATACTGATCACTGATCCCTGGATTGGGACGATCCCCTGCAGGAGATGGCAACCGACTCCAGTATTCATGCCCAGAGAATTCTTTGGACAGAGTAGCCTGGCAGGTACAGTCCATGGGGTAGCAAAGAGCCAGACACAACTGAGCACGTGGTGCACACTTCAGACAGCTTTAAGATGAGACAGAAAGGAAAACACCAAGGTTTTGGGTAATGGGCATTCTTAAATGCATGGTTCAAACCAGATGAATCCTTTTCTAGATGATTTCCATTTTAAAAGAATGTACTTAAAAATACTGTTAACTATGATGAATCCTGATCCCCACAGAATCACTGTTCTATTTTTTTAAGTGTTCTAAATATTTGTATATGCTTCTTAATGACTAATGAATTTGGAAGCACTGAAAAAATGATTTTTAAAAGTTCTCAGTGTTTAATTATTTAATGTTGATACTTAAAAGATGAAATCATTTTTTAAATGTCAAAATGTCTTTTGTACAGAATATTTTATTACCTTTGTAATATCTTGTATACAATGATTTTTTTCTTGATAATATAATAAATGGAAAAAATTCTAAAGCCGTTACAAAACTTTGCTATCTGACTTTCAAAACATTTGAGATTTTCTTACATTTATAGCATACGCCTTACAGAAGAAGGCAGTTTTGGTTGCTTAGAAACAGTAGACATTTTTATGGAATGCTATAGCTGAATATATTTGCATATGTAACTGTCCTTTAAAATGATAATTCTGTAGAGTACCAAAATACCTTTTAAAAAGATTTTCATTTTCTGCCTTCCTAACTTATTTGCTCCCTGTGTTTCTCCCTTCTTGAACAATTCAGAACAAAAATCATTTGCTTATTCTGCCCAAGATAAGAGTTACATCTGCCACATGGAGAAAAGGTGCTGGCCTAGTGTGGGATTACAGTGTGGAGCCCAGGAACATTTGAGGGTAGGAGGGAGGGGAATCTCAGTGATCTTGAATAAGAATGTGGCAATAAGAAGATTGGTTATTTATCAAGGGGAATGATCTATTAAGTAAAATGTTAAGGCTAATAGGGGCCAGATTTCTGTCAAAAAGGAACTGCAAATATGGAAAGGGAGAAAACTAGAAGGTTGGAATCGGAAGTACTGGTATAAGCTCATGGTATGTGTAGGTAAATATATAGGTGTATGTGTACACATGCACGCCATGAGAGGGCTTGGGAGCAGCAATGCCACAGTAGCAAGGGGCACACCTAGTGCTTAGATCTTTTTTCCATCATTTTCCATGAAAAGGAACCAGTTCTTCATAGAGAAATGGCCATTTCAGGGCTGCAGATGAAATACAAGATAAGCCTGGAATGTCTATATTAGAAAGTAAGAACGTGCTTTAGGAATGATGAAGGACAAAGGAGCCAGCTTGAAGGGGTATCCAGTGGCCAAGTCAACACTTAGAAATAAAAATAAATGTCAGTAACAAATTATAAACCATCAAATAAAATAAGAAGCCATGAATCCCCAAGAAGGATGTGGATTCATTGTAATGCCAACCAGTAAATGTAAAATGAATGGTGGAATTAGAAAATCATTTGACAATCATTGTGATTGGTTCAGGTGAAAGTCTTCAATAAATGCTAAAACTAGTGAATGAAAAGTTTGATGGTCTCCCTACAAGATACTTATTAAAGGGGAAAAAAGGGTTAACTAAAAAATTGGAGGAGCTTGGCAGACATCGCCTTCATTAACGGATCAAAGCCCAGTCACCAGTAACTGTAGGTATCAAATCATGTGACATCTGAGAAGATTAAGACAGTAATCTCCCATTTGTGGGTATTCTTGCTAGAAAGGTGCAGGCTAAACCTAATTATAAGGGAGAAACTAGAAGAAGGTTGGAACTGGAAGTACTGCTATAAACTCACTTTTCAGTATGAGTTGTGAGTTTGTTTCAGGCAAGCCCAAATGAGGAATAGTCAACAAAAATAGCCTGAAATCCTCAAAAACATTAAACTAATGAAAATAAAGGAAAGACAAGTTGTATCACATTGGTGAAGATTCAGTTCAGTTCAGTTCAGTCGCTCAGTCGTGTCCAACTCTTTGTGACCCCATGAATCGCAGCATGCCAGGTCTCCCTGTACATCACCAACTCCCGGAGTTCACTCAGGCTCACATCCATTGAGTCAGTGATGCCATCCAGCCATTTCATCCTCTGTCGTCCCCTTCTCCTCCTGCCCCCAATCCCTCCCAGCATCAGAGTCTTCCAATGAGTCAACTCTTCACATGAGGTGGCCAAAGTACTGGAGTTTTCAGCTTCAGCATCATTCCTTCCAAAGTAATCCCAGGGCTGATCTCCTTCAGAATGGACTGGTTGGATCTCCTTGCAGTCCAAGGGACTCTCAAGAGTCTTCTCCAACACCACAGTGAAGATTAAAGAAACTTAATTAAATGCAGTGTCATTCCTGACTATGAAGAACATAGTTGGGACAACTGGTGAAACTTAACCAGGTGTGTGGATTAATCTATAGTAGTATTAGCGGAACTTCCCTGGTAGTCCATTGGCTAAGACTCCCATGCTCCCAAAGAAGAGGCCCAGGTTCAATCCCTGGTCAGGGAACTAGATCCCACATGCCACAACTAAGAGTTTGCGTGCCACAACTAAAGATCCCACATCTTGGAACTAGATGTGTGTGGCAACTAAAAAGATACTGCATGCTGCAACTAAGACCCAGTGCAGGCAAATAAATAAATATATAAATAACAAAGGTAAAAAAAAAAAGTAATATTAGTGTTAATTTCCTGATTTTGATAGTTACATTGTGATGCAGTAGAACAATGTCCTTATTTGTTGGAATTTGTCCTTATTTGTAGGAATTACACACCTAGTATATTTGAGGTGATATATTTCAGGAAAAAACAGTCTTTGTCCTTTTCTTACAAGTTTGAAGTTATTTCAAAATGAAAAAAATTTTGAAAAATGTTATAAAATGTATTTTCTCTATAATAATAAAGGCTATCATTAAAAAAAAAATCAACTAAGGAAAGCTTAATCAAAGTTCGCTTTCTTTTATGGAGTTAAAAATCAAAGAACAGAAAAACCCCATAAGAAAAGATCTATTTAAATAAGATGCTTTTTATAGAAATAGAAATTTAATTTCTAAATTGATTTCACATAACTTAAATGAAACCACTTATCTTACTAGGGAAATTTTTCATTTTACCAATTTCTTTTTTTTTCACTTTTCCAGCTATTCAGTGTTTTTCTTAAACAAAACAAAACTGTATTGGGGACAAAGATATACTTAAACAGCAAAGGGCCCTTTCCCTTAAGTGTTACTGAAAAACCAGAAACAAACATTTAAACAATAGGAGAAGATCACAAAACTAATTTAAGAGTATTTTTATATAGGCAAAAAAACTATATATTTTTTGCACTCTATTAATGTTTTCAGTTCTAATTAAACAAAGACCTACATTAATTTTCAACAACCTGTCTCATGAATATATATACAGCTGTTTCCTCTTGAAATTTTATATAATCCCAGTATAGTAAGTATAATAAGTCTTCTAATAATTGCTAAGGAGGTTCTTAATTCTTCCATTTGGACATCTACTAAATGCAAAGCTGAGCCAATAAGAAACCTATAAAAGACTGTTTCTCAAATTATTTAAATCTCTTGTAGCAAAATTTCCCTAGAAATTAAGAAACATTCACACAACTACATGTTTACCACAAGTTTATTTCTATTATCCCTTTCTCATTTTCTGGCATTGAGAACAATGAAAAAGTTATTTGCTGTTACCAGGTGGCTAAATGGTAAAGAATTTGCCTGCCAAGCAGGGGACCTGGGTTCGATCCCTGGGTTGTGAAGATCCCCTGGAGAAGGGACTGGCTACCCATTCCAGTATTCTGGCCTGGAAAATTCCATGGACAGTCCATGGGGTCGCAAAGAGTTGGACATGACTGAGTGACTTTCACTTTCATTCACGTATGAAATTTTTTCATGTGAGTTAAAGCATTTTCCTGATTCCTAAGGTTAATGATACAACTTAGTATCTCTGAAGCATGTTTTTCTGTTTTTTCATTTGTCTTTGTTGCTGTGAGTGGTCTTTCTCTAGTTGCAGTGAGCCGGGGCTACTCTTCATTGCAGTGTATGGGCTTCTCATAGCAGTGGCATCCCTTGTTGCAGAGCACAGGTTCTAGACTCTCGAGCTTCAGTAGTTGTGGCTCACAGGCTCAGCAGTCATGGCATTTGAGCTGGTTGTTCTGTGACATGTGGGATCTTCCTGTACCAGGGGTTGAACCCATGTCCCCTGCATTGGCAAGAGGATTCTTATCCACTGTACCACCAGGGTAGTTCTAAAGCATGTTTAATGAAGAGATGAGAAACTGAGTAATCCATACTATCTAGGTCACATATGTTCCAAAATAAGTTCAGAAAGTTGAATCATGGTGATGGAAATTGCACTTACATCTGAAATTTTAACAAAACTCCTTTCTGAAACTTTTCTCTTAATGATCCATCCATTTTCTTTAGGTTGTGCTTATTTAATGAGTTTCCTTTTCAGAGTACCAACTGATGATTAACTAATTAACAAATAGTAATCATATGAGCTCACATGAAATTTACTTGGGCTATTTTTTTGTAAGCTGGATTTGGTATCTAAATTCCAAAAGTCAGTTCTCATGGTTATGTGCATTAAAATGACATTCTAGGTGCCTCCTTCATGTAGGAGGTGCTCAATAATAAGGTTTTTTAGAAAGGACCCTCGAGACCAGGAAACTTCAGTCCTAGTCCCAGATATGGAACTTTAGATGAATTTTAGATAAATCAGCTAACTTCTGTTCTTTGGTTTTCATATTTATAAAGTGGAGATGATAATACTCTTATCTACCTGATGAAGATGTTTGCAATTAGATAATATATTCCTTTGTTTAGCAAGTCAGTTTTTCAGAATCTTATCCCTGGGATTAAAGTCATTGAAGGCACTTGTGTCTCCTCATTAAAAAGTCTCTTGACATGGTATGCCTCAATTCCAAAGGTGTTACTTCCTCTCCCCCAGGAAACATACTGACAATTCTAGATTGTCAGAATAGTAACTTGGAGTCATTAAGATTTTGACAAATCATACCAAAACAGTACTTCTATTGGTAATCGCTTGCTTGAAGCTTACTGGGAAAAATATGAATGATGTCAGATTTTCATTTGATATCCTAGAATATTATAAGGATATGGTGCTGCATAAATCTAGAGGTAATTTTTATCAAGATTATTTTAAAATTTTAAAACATGATTTTAACTATCTTATGGAGGGAAATTTTGCTGAAAGAAATTAGAGCTTCTCAGATTATCAGAGAATGTATCCTGTTTTTATAACTCTAAATGAATAGTTCATTATTCATAATTTGGCTTGTTCGGGATTGGAGAAAAATCATAAGACATCCTTAGAATAATTCAACACAAATTATACACATAGATAGATCCTGAGATGTTACAACAAATTTTAAAATATATAGATCAACATGATCCAAATGATTTCCAAGACACCATTGGAAAAACAACCATTTTACAGTGTATGCTGGATGGATGTTCATGCTGAGCTGGAAAAGCCTACTCTTTGTTTCCAAATCTGAAAGCTAGTCATCCAGAGCAGGGGGCCAATCAACATCTACAGACTAGAAGGAAGAAAACAAGTCATTAACACATTATTGTTCTAGTAAGCATTTACTGGTAATGCTGTATATATTTAATAATTTTAATATAATGCAACAGAGGAAACTGCATTGGAAGAAAACAGCCATAGAACATCTCAATTTAACACTCTAAAATCCACTCTAGGACTTGGGGTTCTTGGACCTGAGATCTCTTCCTGAATTCACTGAGTATTTGGTTACTCAGCCAGTTATTAAATCGTACTTTTTGATCAAAACAAGTTTAGAGTATATTTATAAACAAGAGTATATTTAAAATTTTAAAATGTTATTTATGGGAAAATGAATGAATGCAGGGGGCAATACCAACTTTCCCTCAAAAGTCTCAGCAACTTTTAGTCTTCATTTTCCCATCCTGCATTTAACAGTACTACATTTAAAGTAGTCTTTATACTTACAATGTTAAATAATGTTAATAAAGTAGTACATTTAAAGTAGTCTTTATACTTACAATATTGTTTGTAACTTAGCAACTAAATGTGAAATAAATCATTATGAAAGATCACCTGAAACTAGAAAAGGATTAGAAATTTTTACATTCACATTAGTAGAACTTCTGTTTCTTTTAAAATTGAATTTATCTATCTCTACTCATCCTGGTTTGGCTCTTCTAGAACAAAACCTTGATCTTTAAGTTATAATGGAATTACAGTAGCAGAATATTGGTCTCGACATAAAACATCATGTCCCAGACATTAGAAGTATGAAATTCCACTTTGCCTTAACTACCTAGAGGGCCTAATTTAGAAGTAAAACCAACAAACAAAAACTACAAAAAGCAAACAACAAAACTACCATGCCCACATTGTTTTTTAATACCTAAAGTGTAAAACCTGAAATGGCTTACTAAAAATTATTTTTTTAAGTTAATCTATGAGTCAATATAAGACTTGGGAATTTTTATTAGAAAAGCCCAAATAAGTATTGTGTGTATCTATATTTTTTACAAATGCCAAGAAATACTTTGGTTTCATTTCAGAGAATAGCCATAAACCAAATACCTATATATAAATTTATGGGTGGTTTTTCAAGCCTGATCACAGTATCTAGTATGTGTTGAGGACAGGGGAAAGTAGGCATATTTACTGGGTTTTTTAAGTTGTATAGGTGATTGTAATGGACAGTCAAGGCTGAGAAACTCTGGCCTTTGGCTGTTCAATACTCCTAAGCTATCCTAAGAATTAAGGTCAAAGAAGATGAATGCATTTGGAATTTTCTTTAGGAGAAGATTGTCTTCCTGAAAATGACAGTCTTACTAAGAAGATTCCCTGCAACCCTCAAGGTGCTATCACTGGTTGTCCCGCAGGAGGTGTATAAAATCTAACCTGAAAGAACTCAGGGGAAATGCTGGTAAGGGAATAATGCTCTAGTGATCATTTGATTACCATGGTTGTTTTCACACCAGGTAATTATACCCACTTCTTTTCATTTATACTGAGATGATTCCCAAGTGCAAAAATCCCCTCTGCCGCCTTTTTTTGTGGGCTGGGGGGCTGTTTTTAATCAGGTATTTACCAAAGTGTACAACTTGTGATTCAATATCTATTGGTGCTCACATGAGGAAAATATTTATGGAGAATTTTCTGAAAGATTCATTCATTCCATCCTTCTAATTAAGAATGTAATGTGATTTCAATTCATATGATATGAATGGAGAATTTCTTTTATACCATATCATAGAAGCCTTATGGGACTGCATTTATATATAACCATTGACTCATCCCATTTTCTATCCCTACTTGTTTCTGAGTAGGCTGTCTTAAATTCTCTACAAAAGAGACCAAAGGATATGTGAAGGGCACTGAAAACTTTCTTTCCGTGCACGGTTTCAGGGTCTCATGTCATATGTAAAGCACAGTCAATTAGCTATATATTTGTAAGAATCATAAACGAGATCAATTTCAAATATCTATTAAAGTGAACAGTACTATTTGGCTTAGTGCTGCAAGAGCATAATGTTGGCTGAATTAAGTGTATAAACAGGCATTTCCACAATAAAATGGTTTACCTCAACATCCAGCTCAAGAATATCTGCAGTCATATCCATCAGAGAGCCAATGTTTGGCTTGGTTCTTCCAAAGTCTCCATGTACAAACTCTTTAATGTAGCTGAGGTTTGTTTAAGGATAAAATGAAGATAGTCGTGTAATACCAACTGTTAGGTGAGATTTGACAGGTTGGAGGGGAAATGACAAAAGCAGAAATGCAACAGAAGGGAGTTTATTTCTGAGCCGTGATTGGGACGTATATCTTAGAAAATACAGCTATGGCAATAAATAAGCTACAGCAAACTGATTCCTACCAGTTTGGGAGCCAACACTGGGGCCTAGGGCCTATGTTTACACCAACTTACCAAGAGTCACGACTTTTGGCTCATCTCCAACTGCCAACGTTTGAATATGGATTTTTAAAATTAACTGTAGTTCAATGCTTTTAAAAAAAGAACTTCAGCTATTTTCTTTTTTGCCACAAATTCTATTTTGTCATCTTTTTGGTCTCATCATTGTTTAGTAATGACAGCAGATATCTGCCAAATGGTAGGTTTTCACAGGGTCACTCATGGCGACATTATTGATGGCTTCTCTTGTAACATGACCCAGTGACACAATAGTAATAGGATGGAAGACAATGTGCCTGTTTAGACGTAATGAAGGTCCTTCAGAAGGATTCTAAATTCTAGTTGTTTGCAATATAACTAAATCTTCTCTGTGTGTATTTTTCTTATAGATTTTCAAATTTCAAAGTCAATGACTAATCCTAGAATTATTTAGATTACCTTAATACTCCTTACACGGAACTTTACTATAATCTTAACTGTATTTTACCTGAGAGATATGTTTTTGCCAGCATTCAGTAAGCACTCATTTAGCCTATGTTATCTATAAACCAGCACTTAGTATAAAAATATAATATAATTTGAATATAAAAGTTTATTCTCAGATGATAAATATAAAGTTAAAACCATAATATGATGATATTGTCTTCCTCACTTTCTGATAATTTGTTCACTGTACTTTCACCAAATATTCTGACTCAAACATAAGGTATATAGTTATCTAGTTAACTGTCTTCTTTGCTAAACTCAATTGCTTAACTGTCCCTTTTCACTCACCTCTTTAGAGAGTGCTACTTCTGAGTAGCAATGAGGAGGGAGCATGAGAAAAAGTCCCAGAATAACCAATTAAAAGGTCCATAATAGTTTTTATGCATAGCCAGAGAGATGAAGTATAAGTCAAATGGACTAGTTAGGTATACTGAGCAATATATGAGAAAAATTCACATAATTCTGTGAATTATGGAATCTAAAGTTTTATCATGTAATAGTCTTCCTTGGTTAATGCCTTAGACTTGTTCTAAAAGTATGTTAGTGAGATTGAAAAGACACTGGCTTCTCCATAAGACCACTGCATTTCTTCTTAGCATCAAAACAAACACTAAAATTAGATGAAAATGTATGTCTTTTATATCTGTGATTTCTCTGAAATTCCACCCACTGTCCATCTACAATAAGCAAATGTGCTCCATGTCCCCTGGTCTAAACAGGTCATCACTTGATTGAAACTACAAAAATTTAGGAGATTTTCGGAGTAAATAACCTGTACTTATTTCAGCTTGGTCAGTCCTCCTGGGGTGGAGTAGGTAAAGAGAAGAGGAGAGAGAGAGGCAGACTAATAACAGAAAGACAGTAAGAATGCTATTTGGTAATTAAAACTTATTTCCCCCCTGTTATTATATCCAATAAGTTCTCATGAGTTTTATACCAAATAGAAGGTTTCATACTTCATATTATTCAATCACAAAATAGCATCAAACCAAGAAACAAAACTTGGGGCACTTCTGAAAAATAAACTAAAACTAAGACAAAGGCAGTTCCCTGATATATTTTAACCTAGCAACTAAGATCTGATACAAGGACTTCCCTGGTGGCTCAGATGATAAAGTGTCTGCCTATAATGCGGGAGACCTGGGTTCAATCCCTGGGTTGGGAAGATCCCCTGAAGAAGGCAATGGTACCCCACTCCAGTACTCTTGCCTGGAAAATCCCATGGATGGAGGAGCCTGGCAGGCTACATTCCATGGGGTTGCAAAGAGTTGGACACGAGTGAGCGACTTCACTCACTCACTCACTCACTCAAGATCTGATACAAAACCACACAAAGCAGGGTAGCTTACTAACAAATGATTTAAACTGGGACTGTTCTCTTGTTCTGGGCCAGTGGCCAGATAACATGAAGGTCTGCATGTGAAGTGGGGCCACTCCCATCCATCACCCGTTTAATCATCTCGGGCAGAATGGTGAAAGGACTTAAATGTGGTTGTCAATATGTGGCCTGCAAAATGTGTAAAGGCATGAATCAATCAAATGTGTTCCCTGAGCTCTTACTATGCCCTCAGTACCTCAGCATTGTGTAAGACACTACATATTTTAAGGTTCACACTGAACTGGCTGCTGCCTTGTGATTTACAATGTCATTTTGGAAAACACAAATTTAATAGGTCAAAATACCTCAGATAGAAAAAAAAAGATTGTTCTACAACCCAAACCTTTCCTGAACAGTTTCAAGATAAGGTTGAACCTCTTTCCCAGGGTGGCATGAATTCTCCCAATAGGAATCTGGAAGGCTTAGTGCTACACAAGGGTGAAAGGATACGTTCCAGCTTGAGTCTTCAGGTAGAGGCGGAAATGGTGCTCGTCCACATAGTGTGTCTCCATGGAGTGAATGATGCGAGTTCTCACAGCCAGGGGCCTCCGGTGAAGGACCCGTAAAGGTGTTTTCTGGTCAATGGTTAAGTCCTGGAGAAGGATATGAGAACCATGTTTCAGCTTTCCTGCCCAGTGAAGCCTGTCTTAGCATCTCCTTTGTCATCCATGGCTCACTATAGATGTTTTCTTAATGATGCCATCTATTACTATCAGGATAGAAACTAATACTGTAATAAATTGTATTCTCTAAGGTTCAAACTTTGTGGGACTTCCTATAATCTAGTCCACAATTACTTATCTTCTGGGCCCCAGTACACCATTTAAAAACAAAGTATCATTGATTTGAAGTAAATGATACCCAAGGTCTCTTTTGTTCTAACATTGACAAATTGATTGGACCCTGGAGTGTTATCCTGCCCATTAAACAGAGATCTTCTAGAAGATAATGTTCTTACTTTTTTCCCCCCTAACCCAGCAGAGTGACCTAATAGTGAGGAATTCATGCAGAGGTGAGAAATGGTATTTATAGAAGATGGATATCAGCATCACTTGTGTGCCTGGGCAGTGTCCACGTTGTAGGGATAATAATATACCTATTCACAAAGTTATTTCTTTTTGTTCTGCAAAAGGAAATATCTGGGAAATTAACAGCTGCATCACTGTCTAGGGTGGTGTTTCAGAATAATAATTACAAGTAAACCAGAACCTCTCCATATTTGTCAGCCCAGTTCAGGTTACTTGAGAATTACATTGCATGTTTTTTTTTTTACAGCTCAGCTTTTTAGGGACAAAGGCTTGGTTTTCTCACAATTAGAGATGTCCTTTTATGTCACAAGATATAAATAAAGACACACAGGTTAATATTGTAAAAGGCTAACTAATTCCCATTTTTAAAAATAGATACTGGGCATAACCAGCAATGTAGGTTCACAAGAACTTTGAATCCTCTGCAATTTCTTGTTGGAACAACTCCTTCCCGATTTATGTGATTAGTAAGTGCCTGAAGCCATGCTGAGAAAAGAAAGATTTCTGTCTGGCCTCTCCTCTATCAAGTTCTCCACCAAGAAAGAAGAGCAGGTTCTGACAAAGACTACACTTGAAATGGTATGACTGCTTGCTTTTAGCAGAGCAGTGAGTCAGTGATTCCTCCTAACTTGTGGGTTTTACGATTCTATAATTCTTTGATTTTAGAAGTACTTTGTTCGGACGAGGTAAGTTGTCTCCATAAGGTCTAACGTTACCCTGGTCAAAAAGACCAAAAAAAAAAAAAAAAAAGACAAGGCTGAATTATTATAGACTCTATAAAGATATGGTCTCCACTTTAGGGCACAGAAGCAGCTGGGCTTTAAAGGTGTGACTAGGTGCGGGGTGCCCTTCCCGTTTGCTTTACAAGTCATTCCTGGGACTCTGACCCAGGAGCAGGCAATGGAGTTAAAGCTGAGCCATAAGACACACCACCGCTTCCGACACAACACTCAGACTGACACACACTCATGTGTCTTTTTGGTCTCTTCGTTTTTTAGTAAACAAAATGAAACCACTTCATTTACTCCAACACTGTGCTCTGCTTTCCCATGCTGCTGAATTTTTCAGAAACACATAAAGATACACAAGTGATTTCTTCCTTACAACTAGGTTGCCCTGGACTTCCCTGGTGGTCCAGTGGTTGAGAATCTGCCTGCCAGTGCAGGGTACATGGGTTTGATACCTGGTCTGGGAAGATTCCACATGCCCCGGGGCAGCTGGGCGGGCCTGCGACACAACCACTGAGGCCAAGCTCTAGAGTGTGTGCTCCACAGCAGAAGAGGCTACCACAATGAGAAGCCCGTGTACCGCAACTAGAGAGAGCCCGTTTTCATCATGAAGGTCCAGCACAGCCCAAACACACACACACAAACTAGATTGCCCTTCAAAAAAGAGGAGACAGAGTAAATCTGAAATGACTTTTTTTCAGAATGGGGCAGTAATCAGTTTTTATATTTTTGATGCCAATAGGAATATCTGAAAAATGTTTTAACCCTAGCACTTTAAGAAAATGATTAGATGTCAGTTATCATCAGTCCACTTGGGCTGTGGTCCATGAAAACAGACCTTTTCACTACTTAGGGTGTACCTATAACAATCATCTCAGCATTATTTCTGAATTAGCTCTATGGCTACTCCCAAACTGTCACTCTATTGTTAAAGTGGGTTTCTACTTTCCCCACAGCATTCTAAATGATATGTACACATGTCATGGAGTAGAGGCTTAGAAATTTGTTTCACAATCTTAGAGAAATTTGTCTTAGTATAACTCATTCTAAAGACTCTCAATAATAGAGCCAAAAGCCAAAGGGCCTTAGATATGGAATCACAGAGGCCAAGAAGTGGAGGGCCCACTGGGGATCATCTAGTCCACCTGTCATTTTACAGATGAACTTCTCTCAGTAGGTGACATGTATATTTTCACTGAAATACTCATTAAAATGAACACTGTTCTGGACCTTGCTTTCCCCCACCAATGTTATGGAGGTTCCTACAAGTCATAGTCGTAGACCTACCTCTTATCTTTTTTTCACAACAGTTTTAGACATATATACATACAACAACACAAATTAAATGGGATCACAGTTGTTTTAGTTTTTTTTTAAACAGCTGCATAATATTCCAACATGTTCTACCATTTCCTTATCAAAGGAAATTTACTTTGTTTACAGTTTTGTTGATTTTCTCACTCTGAACAAAGTCAACAAACATCTTTTTGCACATATCCTTATACACTGAAGTTTTATTTCTTCAGGACAGATTGTCAATAGAGGAAGTACTGGGTATACCATTAAATTTTTATTTTCACAGTCACTGCCACATTGTTTTCCAAAAGGCTAAAACACTTATATTTCTATTGAAAATACAGGTAACTAGCCTTCTCCCTCCAACCAACAGGCATTCTTAGTCTTGGAAGAATAAAGCGATGTCATCGTTGCTTAGTCTAGAGGCAAAGTATCTTTTCAAATGATTCTTGGCCATTTGGAGGTGCCATTTTTTCAGCTGTCTGTTCAAATAATTTGTCCAGTTTTCTCTATTGGGTATTTATGTTTTTCATACATATAAATCCTATTTATGGTATTTCTTTTGCCATACATTTTTTTGGTACATAGTCATACTATGTGTATATAGAACCACATACTTATGTGTGTGTCTAAATTACAATGCATCATCCTCTATATATTCTTTTATTATTATCATTTTTTAATTTGCTTATTTTCGGCTGTGCTGGGTCTTCGTTGCCGCCCACGGGCTTTCTCTGGTTGTGGCAAGCAGGGGCTACTCTCTAGTTGTGGTGCGGGCTTCTGTTTCCTGCGGCTTCTTTTGTTTTAGACCACGGCTCTAGAGTGTGTGGCCTCAGTAGTTGTAGCACACAAGCATAGTTGCCCGCGGCATATGGGAACTTCCCAGGCCAGGGATCAAACCCGTGGCCCTGCATTGACAGACGGATTCCCAACCACTGGACCACGACAGAAGTCCTTTATATTCTTATAGCTTGTTTTTTCCCCCCTTTAGTATTCATCAGGAACATTTCCCTTTGTCAATGAATATTCATCTTCCATAAAATTTCTAATGTCTGGCTAGTAATAGACCATCATACCAGATAAGCCATAAGACTAAACCAGTCCCCTCCAGATTTTTACAAAATATTGCCCATTTAAACAATGTTGTGATAACTACATATTTGTGCCCTTTTTTGCTCATTCCTTGCATGTGAAAGTGAGTTATCGTTACAGGAAGAGGTGGGGGCAGGTGGGAAGAAATACTCAAATGAACATGTAGATCCTCAAGAGCAACATCCTTATGTGAAGGAAAATCTAGCATGTGCCAAAACATTTGTGCCCTACATATATCACCCTGACATACTGATTTACAATGTTTTATCTGTGAATTTAATCTGAGCACCAATTCTATTAGATAAATTTTGTTTTCTATTTCCTTTCTGCAGAAGGTCAAATATAATAATAGCATTGTTGAGTGTTTTCTATATGCCAGATCCTATTGTAAGGGCTTTATAGGACTAAACCTGTTTAATTCTAATTTTATCGATGAAGAAACTGAAACACAAAGAAGCTAAGCAACTCATCCAAAGTCATACAACCAAGAAATACAGAACCAAGAGTTGTACACAGGTTATCTGTTCTTGGAGTCAGACTCCTAATCAATAGCAACACTGCCTCTCAGACAGGTTAGATGAATTACTCAGTCATTTAAGGAGTAAATGGCAGAGCCAGAATTTAGAACCAGGTTTCACAGGCCCTGGTGGCTCAGTGGTAAAGAACCTGCCTGCCAATGCAGGACACATGGGTTCCATCCCTGGGTCGGGAAGATCCCCTGGAGAAGGAAACAGCAACCCTCTCCAGTATTCTTGCCTGGGAAATGCAATGGACAGAGGAGCCTGGCAGGCTACAGTCCAAGGGGTTGCAAAAGAGTTGGACATGATTTAGCAACTAAAAAACGGCAACAACTCAAGAGTCCCCAAAGCCAGTGTGCTATGACTTGGTAATAAATGAGAAGACAAAAGACTTTCAAGTCAGTAGAAAAACAGAAGAATTAGAGCACTGAATTACCTTTATGTCATCTAGGAATTCAATGTCCTTCCTCTGTATTGCTTTATTTGTCCATATTAAGGCACTGTAGGTCTTGGTCTTCTCTTCTTCACCTTCTTTCATATGTCCTATTGCCTCTCTAAACAAAAACAATACAAGAAAGTTTGTCTGAGTTTATAAAATACAGATAAGCCTTGCCCCAAACTTCTCTTTCTTTAAAAATAGCTTTAGTGAGATATAATTTACATACAATTCCTCTGTTTAACTGAACGATTCAGTGATTTTTAGTACGTTTACAGAGCTGTGCAGCAATTACCACAACCTAATTTTAGAACACTTTAATCACCCCAAAAGAGAAACTCCACACCCAACTGCAATCACTTCTCATTCCCCATTTCCCCCAGCCGTTGGCAACCACTAGTTGACTTTATATCTCTATAGACATCCCTACTCTGAACATTTTATATAAAATATGAATACTGTAAAATGTACAATATGGTATTTGATGTCTGGCTTCTTCATAATGTTTTTAAGGTTCATCCACGTTGCCACATGTATCAGTATTTTAAAGTAAAGTACTGATATTTTACCACTGATTTTCCACTGTATGGATATATTTTGTTTATCCACAGACATTTTGGTGGTTTCCACCTTTTTGCTATTGTGAGTAATGTGACTATAAGCATTCATGCAGAAGTCTCTGTATGGTTGTACATTTTCACTTCTCGTGGGTATATAGCTAGAAGTGGAACTACTGGGTCAGATGGCTACTATATATTTAACATTTTGAGAAACTGCCAAAGTGTTTTCACAAGTGGTACTAGGTACCATCCCACAGGAATGTATAAGGGATCCAATTTCTCCACATTCTTGCTAATTCTTGCTGTTTTCTGTTTTTTTGTTAAGTGGGATCTCATTGTGGTTTTGATGTGCATTTCCCTAATGACTAATGATGCTGAACACTTTTTCATGTATTCACTGGCTATTTGTATATCCTCTTTGGAGATATGTGGACTTAACATTCTCTCCAGTTTTAATCGAGTTGTTTTCTTATTATTGAGTTGCAGGAGTATATATTCTGGATACAAATCCCTTATCAGATAAAAGATCTGCGACCAAAACTCCCCTTTTGAGACATCACCAATGAGCCTACCCTTACCTTGTGACAAGCTGCAAGTCACGGACTTGGATTTTGTTAGATGAGTTATTAATTTTCTGTAGTATTAGAAAAAGAAAAACAATTAGCAACTCTAGTTCAGTTACAGAGTTGCAGAAACATGACAATTTCCATGTCATGAAGTGGTTTACCTGCTGAAGTTCCTTAATTTCTTGTGAAGTGAAATGTACTCTATGAGGATTCACCAGCTCAATTGCAAAGGGCCTTCCTGGCAGCACACACCCCGTCATGAAACAGAAACGTGTTGATGGAGTTAACATTTGGGCTAATGCAAGAAGGTTAGGAGGTGTGAAAAAACGAGTTGAGCGCTAGAGGACGGAAAGTTCAGTGACATGACTACATCTGGGGGAGGGAAGAATGTGTGAAAAGAATCAAGGGGTTTTTGGGGGGCTGCTAAACCCCAGTACAGGCAATATGTGAAAATAACTGCTTTCCCAAAAGTCCATGAAGAGCCTGGGTTAATTTACAAAATCACGTCCAAACAGTCACTAATTGACTTGGTAACATTAATGTAACATTGTCATGTGCAGCAATGCCCAGGTATACCAAGTTGAAATACATTCTCCTAGCCTAGTGAAATGAAAAGCTGAGATTCCATGAGAAGAAAGGACTATAAATCTAGAATAGTTCAGGATTACTCTTGTCATCTTTCTTGAAATGCAATAATATAAAATGAGAAAAATGAAGGTTAAGAGAGCAGGAACATCTTTTCAATGAAGATGTGCACTTTGAAAACTGTACTGGTACTGAAATGTTATTAAAAGGAACAATGAATAATCAGACTTTTGGAAAAAATCAAGTACCTGTTTGTTAATGCACAACTGTAAAAGTCCCTTATAACCTATATGTATGCAATAAAGATGGCCTCTGAAGAAATGATCCCTGTTAAAACATAATCATATGATTTACAAGGGTAGCTCCAAAATCCACAAGGCTTCCTCTCATGGAGAAGCTCTGGGCTCTGCCAACTTTCATTCTGACTAAGTGACTACAGAAAACCTACTGCCTGAAAAGGGTGATAATCTGAAAGTTAGTTCTAGTCAAGTGATGTCGCAATCTTACCATTTCCTAATGTTCTCACATCTACATCTTCTCTTCCAGAGGAAGAAAAATTAAAGCCTTTGGAAAGCAGATAAAGAAAAAAAAATCAGCAACGTAATAGTCCTAGGCTTTCATTCCCACCCCTGGTAGAAACCCAATTTGTCTTAATCTACAGGAGAATCCCAAGGAATAGTTATCATCATAACTCTAGTCCTAATCTCTACTGAAAATAACAATGATAATAATAAATACTATTTATTGAGTACTTATTACATGTTAGACACTGAGCTAAAATTCTGCATACATTATTTCATTTATTCCTTTCTGTAGCCTTATGAGGTAAGTATTAAATGAAAGAACACCAAGCTTCTGAAAGGTTAAGTACTTTCCCCAAGGTAACACAATTAAAGGGAGGTAAAAGCCAGATCTTTCTTATCATCCCATGCCACCATCCCATGGGAAAGCCAAAGGCAGAGCACTGTTTGGAGAAAGGCCCTGCTACCAAACTGGCTACAAACTTATGGTGAAAAATCTTTCTTCTTTTTCTTAAAACAAAAGAAAACAAAATAAAAACAGTATTTGAGAATTAAACTCCATGAAAGGAAGGGAAAAGAAAAAGTTTGACTCTAAAAGCAAATTAATTATATAAGCAAACTTAAGCTGGGGCCACAATAAAACTAGTATATATTTTAAGATAGATGGATCATCACAGACTAAAAGCTACAAATACTGGGGTGGGAAAGTGGAAATATGAAGTGGAGCAGAGGGGAGTGCTTCCATGACAACTTTCTTAGATCCAGAACCAACGGATGATTTTACCAGAGCAAACATTACCACGAGCAGGCTGTAGTTTGTCTTATACCTGCACACCTCCATCCCCAATCCAACCTCAGGGAACTAGGGCCCTACAGTGACTGAGCCATAACCTGTGGCTGATGGGGTGGAGGGAATGAACAGAACACAAAGACGTAGATCTCCCCGTGACTCCTCAATCAGATCAGAAACCTCAAATTCATAAACTAGCCCAAAGAGCATCCCCAAAATTCCAGCCCATCAACAAGAAAGAAGTACAGAAAAATAGGCTCTTGAGAAGCCCAAAGGAACAATAAATCCAGACTAAGGGATAAAGGGTATTTATTACATCTTTTAGAAAAAATGTTGCAAATTTGGACCCTACAGTGAGAAATACTTTGGGGGGCAAACTTTAGAACTTGCTAATTTGCATGCAATTATGAATAACAGAAATTTAGAGGGGTTCACGGAGAAGGCAATAGCACCCCCCTCCAGGACTCTTGCCTGGAAAATCCCATGGACGGAGGAGCCTGGGCTGCAGTCCATGGGATTGCAGAGTCAGACACGACTGAGCAACTTCACTTTCACTTTTCACTTTCATGCATTGGAGAAGGAAATGGCAACCCACTCCAGTATTCTTGCCTGGAGAATCCCAGGGATGGGGGAGCCTGGTGGGCTGCCGTCTATGGGGTTGCACAGAGTTGGACATGACTGAAGCGACTTAGCAGCAGCAGCAGGGGGGTTCAGGATGGGGAACACATGTGTACCCATGGCTGATTCATGTCAATGTATGGCAAAAACCACTACAATATTGTAAAATAATTAGCCTCCAATTTAAATAAATTTAAAAAAATACTCATATTATGCCTTGCCTTATCCCACAAATCCTGTGAGTTCTACAGACTTCTCAATGGAACAGTTATTTCAAACAACAACAAAACCAAGAACAAGAATGATCAGGAACAACAATGACAGGGAAAAACAAGGACAAGAATGATATGGGGTTGAGTGGTCTGTAGTGACCCTCATACTTGGGGACAGACAGACGATGGGACTGAAGGAAGGGCAGAGGTCAGATGATGATGGCCTCAGAATATCAAGTTAAATAGTTTGGACTTTACCCTGTAGCTGAAACACTGACCAGTTTTCAGCAGGCAACTGACATGACAAATATTTATTCAATAAGTGAAGTAATAAATGTATTGGGAAAACATTTCTTAGACACATTGGGTTTGAGAGTGTGTCAAAGTTTCACTTATTAACTAGAGAACTGGCAAGTAGAGAATATGACGTGCCAGTCTGAAGTGAATGAAAAACAAGTTTGTATCTCCCACTGAGGGGAAGGAGCCTTTATAGAAATAGTTAGGCTGCTTCATGCAATACTGGTTTATTTTCATAGAGCTGTAAAGTGTAGAGGTTCAACAGTCAGAACCATCTTCCCAGAGCTGTCAGATGTGAATCACAGAAGTGACAAGTAATATATCTGAGAAGCGCAAGTTTAGCAAACCGATGCTACTAATCAGGGCTTTCAGACAACAAGGTTTTATTTCATGACAAGGAGCCAATTAGCACAGAGGCCCAGAGGTCTGCTTTTTCTCAAGTGGCTCTTTATAAATTTCCTAAACATACAATTACAGTTTGCTTTCTTTTCAGTTTGGGGACAATTTTTTTTTCCTTCTCAAGTGGACTATAACAAGGAATTACCTCATGAAAGATTGCAAGGGGGAAACACAGGTGTTCAGAACCCCACTATAGCCCTCTTGGTAATGAAGGATTCCTTGGAACCCAAAAAATCAGAACTAAATCTTGTATCTTCTTACAGAAGGGAACTAAGGTGGCCCCCAACAAGAGTTTGAAAGAGACTTTTCATGCTAATGCTTTATTTTCACTTCTTTGTAACTTGAATAAGTCTTATGAGATAACCAATGTGTAAATATTAAATTAAGTAGGTAAAAGTTCATGGCAATAGCCCTGAGTCTTTACTGTGAAGATTTTGGAAAATGTTAGGTTGCTAGTTACTTTCTTTTCCATTCAGTCAACAGTTCCTAAAGGCCTTTTTAAAAAGGGCCCACCTACCTGACAGGCAACAAATGATAAAAGGGATATAGCTTTGAAGTGCTTCTCTTTCCTTTTGACAGGCAGAGAGCTGGAGGGACAGGGCATCTCATTTTGATCACTTGTCTGCCTTTACTAAAGCACATTTGTCTAAGGTTTGCCAGAGAGAAAGATGGATGTCTAGCTGGTCTTTCAAAAAAGATGTTCTAATTATGCTAGGAGACCTACTCCAAAGAGTATGATACACTTACTCACCGACTATGTTTTTTCCTGATATACAACATGATTTCCTCTGATTGAAATCTTAGTCCCTTTCCTCTAAATCTAATCCTGGGTGAATTCACAAGGTTTTTTGCTCCTTTGACCTGACAGGCCTACTGAGACAAAGAAAGCATATTCCTGACAGGATCTGACTCAGCTCACAAACCTGGGCTTGTTAATACCTAAGAAATTAAAACAACAACACTACTATTAACTCTTTGTGAAATGGTTGATCTATCTTCTCTAACTCTGAACTCTATTCTAGGACATTTTAGCTGTTAAGATGGAAGCCAGGCATTTGCCAGTGGTTACTCTTGAATAAGCAATGGATATAGCAGCTGTGTTTTAATTTCCTCATATTCCCAAGAAGAGGCTGAGGCTAAGGTGTCCGAAGGTCAGAGCTTAAGTGAATTCATTTAAAGTAGTTTCAATTGTTTTGAATTTGCCCAGGAAAAGGCAGTTGTCTTGAGAAAACACAGAAATCTTAAGGCAGCTTGGGTCAAATCCAGCCCTGGGCAGAGGAGCTCAGGACATGGCAATCCCTGTTCACAGGAAGCTGCCAGGCAAGGGGCCCAGACTTGGGGGTGGTTTACAAAATCCAGAAATCTTTCCTGCCACCTCCAAGAAGTCTATCTGTGAACAAGTATTTAAAATATGAATATTATAACACTTACTTTCTGCTTTGAACACTTTCAAAAGATGGTCTGAAATTAATTCTTCCACTGAAGATTCCAGCTTCCTTTCTCCATCAATTATCCAAGGAGTTTGTGGTAAATTCCTGGAGTATTTATTGTATCTCCCTGACAAAGAAATACAAAGGTTACTTGGCTGGGATGGTGTGATTAACACAGCAGAATAAAAAGGAAAGTAATAACTATCCACTAAAGTGCCAATATTCTAGGGGCTATGATACAAAACAAGGCTTAGCCTTCGACTAATTTATAATCTAATTTAGTGACTTAGCACATACATATAATTCAATGAAAAAATTTAAGGTAGCAATAGAAGAGATGGCTAAAGACATGGTATGAATCATCAATGAGTTCTAAAGGAATGCTCAGTATACTTATTAACCTGACTGACTGAACAAGTTACAATATTATGGAACACACCAATGATCACTTAAAAAAAGAGCAACTACTGATTTTACGCCTGATTGATAGTACTCTCAGTGTAAGAGTCATTGGTGATAATGTATTCCAAAGAGTTCAAATACAGGAAATTTTGAAGTTTTTGTAAGTTAAAAAAAAAAAAAAAGAAAACACCCTAACAGAATATGACTCACTGTTTTATGACTAAAGCTACGCTGAGGCAGGCAGCTTTTACTACCCCAGGGCAGGGTATTATAGTCAAGACTAAAGAGTGATTTCATTTCAGCTATTACTATGAAACAGCTATAGCTTTCAAAACAAAAACTGTCTAACCAGATTTACCTCTTGGGAAAGTCAATGCAACAATTTTTTTTCCAATCAGAAGCCAAGTCTTTAGCCACTTTGCAGATAAATTTTTTTTTCCCCCAGGATTGACTTCATGTTGTAAAACATCCTCTCTGTTCTCTGATTAGTTTTTGGTCTGTACATCTACCCATATTTCTATTTGGCCATCTCTGATGAAAACTTAAAATCTGGGATGTATCATTTCTTTTTGGCATGGCATTTTAAATATCAAATCTCTTTAGTGATCCATAAGAATACATATAAAATCTAAATAAACTTGACTACCAGGTCTAGTGCTTAAAAGAGTTAACTAATCAGAAACTAATAACAAGAAGAAGGAAACAGAGGAGAAATTGAGTTTTTCAGAAAGGAGAGACAATTGACAGTGTAAATATATTCTAGACTAAGTATTTTACCAGCCACAAAAACAGCACCATGAGCACATTCAATTTCAAAAACAGTGCATACAGCCTTTGGTGAGTTTGGAGGACAAGGAAACTGCCTGCAAAACAAAATAAATTTTACAGCCACTATTTTCCAGACATGAAATTGAACCACATAACTAAGATGAATCAGCATTGCCTGAGATGCACAGAGCCTGAGTCTCTCAAGGACAAAGCCTCTCCCGAATTTTAAATTTTGGGACTGTTAGGGTCTTCTGGGCCTCTGGAGGACCACTTTTAATACATGAGAACTGCACTAAGTAAATCAGGGCTCTGCTAATAACATTCAGACTCAGGAGGCCTCATGTTTCCAGATGATAGTTTTCAACATCAGCCTTGAAATTTCGGGGGGAAAATTCCACACATATGTAGTAGAAGCCTCTCTGGGTTCATTTTAGTATCTATGAACACTTGCTGCTGCTTACAAAATCCTCAACCGTTTGGGTAAAGCTGGTGTGCAGTCAGAGATTGGTCATGTGAGTACGGCACACCTGTGGGGAGGGTAGTCCACCATTTTTCTCTCTTTTCACTTCAACTATGATCTTGGAAATCAGACCACAGAGCCAGAAAAAGTGAAATGTGGCTGACTCTGTCCTTTAGCTAAGAAACTTCAATCCAGATGAGGACACAGGAGAAAGCAATGTATAACTTTATTCTCTGTCCACCATCTAGAAACTTCCAAGAACTGGAGTCTCTCTATAAATGACTAAATGTGTATTTAATCCAAAATGCTTGTGTTGAAATTTTCAGTTTCCCAAGATGTCTTAACAAAGAAATCACTTAGAAACTCAGGCACTACTGCTTGTAGAGAGTAACTGTTTTTTGTTCCTAAAGTTTAACAGGGACTTCCTTGGCGGTGCAGTGGTGAGGACTCCACACTTCAACTGCAAGGGGCACAAGTTCGATTCCTGGTGGGGAAACTAAGATCCCGCATAGCATGGTCAAAACAACAACAACAAAAAACTTAATAAAAATACGTCTATTCTAAGACATGTTTAGTCAGCAAAATATATGAAACCCTCCTCATAACTTCCTTGTTTGAAATTTATTCAAGGCTATTCTGGAAGGATATCTATGATATTATTATTGAAATATTATTAATATTATGATATTATTAATGAAATGAACACACTGAGCATTAAAATGTAAGATTTATTGTAGTTCAGCATACTTTAGCAAGAAAGGAAACTCATGAGCCTTTTCCTGTCTCTTCTGGAGATGTACGAAAACAGGAAATCCAGGATGAGGGATGTAATGGGGCTAGTACTAGCCTGGATAATCAGGAAACCTGGCTCAACATCCAACACTCAATCTTAGGCAAGTCAACCTCCACTTTGGACCTCAATGTTGTTGCTGTAAAGTTGCTAAGTCACCCTCTTCTAAAAGATAAACAAGTTGGACATGATTCATAATTCCAAATATTAATTTGAGAAAGAGTTATTGAACACCACTACATGCCAGATATTGAGCCAGGAACTGGGGATATAATGGAGATTAAGACACAATTCTGGTCCCGAAAATACATCCAGTCTTGTTTCAGAGATAATCCAGATTATTTCTAACATTCTCTTTATTCTAAAATTCCATGATTATTTCTTGTTTCTATACTTCTACTTACTTGCGGAAATCCTCTTCTTTAATCTTATTCAAAGCTTTCATAACTGCCATTCTAGTGAATA
Organism: Neotragus pygmaeus; assembly: GCA_006410875.1. Classification (NCBI taxonomy): domain Eukaryota; kingdom Metazoa; phylum Chordata; class Mammalia; order Artiodactyla; family Bovidae; genus Neotragus; species Neotragus pygmaeus. Next base: position 3,209,300 of record SJYV01056334.1, read on the forward strand.
CTGACTGTATAGAGTAAAATGAAAAGAAAAAAAAACATTTTATCACCTATATAACGTGAAACAGAACATGGGAGGAGAAATTATAATCATTTTAAACCATACTTAAAAGTGAGAAATACTTAATAGCTTCAAGAAAATAAAGAAAATACAGCAGTGTCCATACTGTCAGTTCTGGACTGGATGCTTCTCTTCAATTTAGGCTATATCTATAGTATCAGGTGGATCTAGCAGAATATGTCTTCTTCACTGCACTATCCCACTCCCCTCAAAATGTGGTATTTTTCAAATATAAAAAAATGATGACATGGCAGGAAATGTGCTTCAAATATTTTTTCTGAGACCTCAAAAGAAGTTTAGGTGGACCCATCTCTCTTTTCTTCTCTACATCCCTTCAGGGGTCACAGTACATAATTTAGGAGTTGGCTGCCAGGATAAGGGGTAAAACAGAGCCAACTAGCATGTCTTGACATCCAGCAATTCAGTATCACTCACTAACCACAGACAAAGTAAATAAAATCCACTATATTGAATAGAAGGGCATCTATAAACGTCCCACTTCAGGTTTTTCAAAACAAGAAAAGCCAAACTTCATGGTAGACATACTAGAACTAATCAGTGCATGTGGTCACTATGATAAGTTACAATTATTTCTTCTGTTATGAGAAACTACACTTGACTGAAAATAGGAAAAATGTAAATATCTAAACAGTTCAGCAACAAAAGAAATGATTTTCTAAACCATACTCTGTCAGAGGATTAGAATTAAAAATTAAGTGCCTGTTTGTTAAGATATGAAATCTTAACCCTGGAAGAATCTCAAAAGGTCATTCAACTTATTCCCAGCCATAATGCAGGAAAACTACACTTTAAACAACACCTACTGGCCAAATGGCATGATGTCTGTGATGGTCTGACAAAAATTTCCTTACTCTATTATTTGATGCTGGTACTTACATACTTGCTCAAAGATGACAAAAAATAAAGCTAGATCTTTATATAAACATGGCTCACAGGTCATTTGGGCAGAACTTCCCAGTTGGTATGGCAAACCAGTGAGCTACAGCTGTACCCGGGTCCTTCTAGGTCACGAGGGTTGAGGGGAAGGGCCTGGAACAATGAGAACCCCTAGGCCTACTGCTCACAGCTTAGCACAACTTCACCTGNGTGAAACAGAACATGGGAGGAGAAATTATAATCATTTTAAACCATACTTAAAAGTGAGAAATACTTAATAGCTTCAAGAAAATAAAGAAAATACAGCAGTGTCCATACTGTCAGTTCTGGACTGGATGCTTCTCTTCAATTTAGGCTATATCTATAGTATCAGGTGGATCTAGCAGAATATGTCTTCTTCACTGCACTATCCCACTCCCCTCAAAATGTGGTATTTTTCAAATATAAAAAAATGATGACATGGCAGGAAATGTGCTTCAAATATTTTTTCTGAGACCTCAAAAGAAGTTTAGGTGGACCCATCTCTCTTTTCTTCTCTACATCCCTTCAGGGGTCACAGTACATAATTTAGGAGTTGGCTGCCAGGATAAGGGGTAAAACAGAGCCAACTAGCATGTCTTGACATCCAGCAATTCAGTATCACTCACTAACCACAGACAAAGTAAATAAAATCCACTATATTGAATAGAAGGGCATCTATAAACGTCCCACTTCAGGTTTTTCAAAACAAGAAAAGCCAAACTTCATGGTAGACATACTAGAACTAATCAGTGCATGTGGTCACTATGATAAGTTACAATTATTTCTTCTGTTATGAGAAACTACACTTGACTGAAAATAGGAAAAATGTAAATATCTAAACAGTTCAGCAACAAAAGAAATGATTTTCTAAACCATACTCTGTCAGAGGATTAGAATTAAAAATTAAGTGCCTGTTTGTTAAGATATGAAATCTTAACCCTGGAAGAATCTCAAAAGGTCATTCAACTTATTCCCAGCCATAATGCAGGAAAACTACACTTTAAACAACACCTACTGGCCAAATGGCATGATGTCTGTGATGGTCTGACAAAAATTTCCTTACTCTATTATTTGATGCTGGTACTTACATACTTGCTCAAAGATGACAAAAAATAAAGCTAGATCTTTATATAAACATGGCTCACAGGTCATTTGGGCAGAACTTCCCAGTTGGTATGGCAAACCAGTGAGCTACAGCTGTACCCGGGTCCTTCTAGGTCACGAGGGTTGAGGGGAAGGGCCTGGAACAATGAGAACCCCTAGGCCTACTGCTCACAACTTAGCACAACTTCACCTGTTAACCTCAGGGTGCTGGCCAAACATGGTAATGTTCTAGATGTACCATGATGTGAGAAAAGGAGGGAAGCAGGGTTTTAGGCTTGATCTGTATTTCTGATTACTTCTACACAGGGCATTTGGCATATGTTACAAACTCCCCAAGCCTCCAATCTCCCCCAGGTACTAAAAGATCCAGCAATTAGTCAAAGTAAGAGGAAAGACCAAAAGATGTATCTTTGGTGATAAACATATTATTTTTAGAAACCACAACAGCAAAACATCAGTTATGTTTAACAACCACAACATCGGTCAGTAAAACTAGAATCTCTGAGCCTATACAAAACCAGCTAAGTAACTAGGCTGTGAAAACCTGTCAGTAACATGCCAGGCCATTCCATCTTGGCATGACAGAAACTAAAAATATAAACTAACTATTTTTTCTCATTAACACGAAGGCCAGCTCGCATCAGACAGTAAGTAGAATTTAAATAAAAAACACTTTTGCAAATGTAGCCTGAAATAGGTTCTATTAATTCAGGACTGTCCTAAATAAAACAATTTACTTTGGATTGTATTTTCAAAATACCAATTTCTAGAAAACAAATATTAGACAGGAGTTTGGAATCGTGATGATACTGAAAACACACTTTCCCAGATGATGTAATTTTGGGGAACCAATTCAGACACTGACACAAGCATGAGACTGTCTCTTATACACATCTCAAGAAAGGAAACTCATGAGCCTTTTCCTGTCTCTTCTGGAGATGTACGAAAACAGGAAATCCAGGATGAGGGATGTAATGGGGCTAGTACTNACTTTCCCAGATGATGTAATTTTGGGGAACCAATTCAGACACTGACACAAGCATGAGAAATGTGTGTTACGACTTCTGAGCCACACACAAAGGTGTTGAGAGTTTAAAAAAAAAAAGGAATGTAGCAAATGGAAACAGTTTGAGATTGATTCTTAGTATAATAGATTGCCAATATTTCTAATGCATATCCTTTTTGTTGTTAATGTGAATATTCAGCTCAGAAAAAACTCACTAATGAATAAGAAGCAGGAATCCTTACCTGTTTGTTTTTGGCTGGCTTGAAACAATCTGGGCATATTGCACGTCTAAACAAAATTCAAGTTAATATAAAAGATTAATGAGTTTATTTAAGGGTGGATAAAATTCAAATATTTTATACAACATAGCTGCTAAAGTCAGGATATCAGAAGTGGACAAAATGAATCCCTATATGAGCCACATTGGTTTGTCTAGACTCATATCAGAGAGCACACTTTAAACCTTCAGAGACACGACAAGTTCTGATAGGCCCCCTCGAAAGAAGAACAAAACTCTATTTTCATGAAAATCAAAAGGTATTAATAATGTTGCACAATTGGCAATGTTAAGTTGTAACTTACAGGAAGTGGCAATCCTCAACTGTTTCTGGGTGAGCAAAGACCACACTCACTTCAAACAAGCTCTAAAAATTATAAAGACAGTTTAAAAATGAGCAAAAAGAAACTAACATCTAACAACTTATCAATGGAAACAGAATTAACTCTCAAAGATTGGCTCAGAAAAAGTGACAAGGAAAACTGGAAATACTACTGTTTTCAAATCAGCTTGGTCACAGGGCAGCTGTAAAGGAAATAGTCTTTTCTTTTTTTTTAACTCCTAGAACTCAATCACTAGTGATCCTACAGAAAACAAGTTTAAAACAAATTAAATTTATATGATTTTTTTGTAAAGTATATAAATTAGATACGAAGATGAATGAGAACTCAGGGAATTGGAAAGGGGTGAACGAAACAAACGAAGACATACTCCTGTCAGTACTATGATTAGAATTAGCAACTATTATTTATGCACACGCCTAAAAACTCCGTATGAGGTTTCTTTATTAAGTTCTCACAGTTTTTAATAGATATGACTTTTAAAAGAAAGATCTTAATTTTTTGTTTCATTAAAAATATAATACATAATAATATTATAAAATAATGGGTTTTCAATCCCACTCCACTGAGGTAGAACTTGTAAGAGTTTGGCATGTTCCCTTCTAGCCATTTTTATGAATATAAACATAAATATATGTACTTCTTCATATATTAAATAGACATTTAGAAAACTGCTTAATTCAGTTAATATTACGTTATGAACATCTTTTCAACTCTAAGGACTGCTGGACATTTAAGTTGTAGTTTTACCATTTAAAAAAAATGGTACAGTGTTGCTATATGGCAAACCAATACAACATTGTAAAGCAATTATCCTTCAATTAAAAATAAATTTTAAAAAACCTTTTTTAAAAATGCTACAGTGAATATCCTTGTACACACAAAGAAGCACGATTCCATACTCTATATATGTTCACCTACATGGAGATTATACCAAATCTCACACTGAAAAAAAGATACCAATGTCATAGAATAATTCTTCCTTTCTATTGAATTTTATATTTATTGATTGCATTGGATCGTCAGCAGGCCTATTAGCAACCCTTAGTCACAATAGTGAAGGACTAAATTTTTTTGTTCTGCTCAAATCAACAAAATAAAATTAAAATTACAACATATTCCTTTTACTTAAGAAAACTTCATTCATGCTGAACCTATTAGAACACTACTGCATCTTTTGTTTTCTATTTTCTGTTCTCACTGATTCAACATGTAAAATTATATGTGCTTCAAACTGAAATTTGAGGTAAAAATATTTTGCATCAATGACTTCTCTAATTTCCAAAGTACTTTCATCACCTCATTTCCTCTTCATACTATCTGTGAAGTGGTTTTATTCTCTATTCTTTCAGTATTCAGTTTAAAGGACAGAGTTTATTCTTACTAACAGAGGGAAACAGAGCTATATAATTCAGAATGAGGAAAATTTTTTCATTGTTTAGCTTTGAAAGATGGTTTTGTGATTTTATTTGAATAGGGGTATGTCTGATACCCAGGGAATTTCCTTCAAGCAAAATGATGAAGCAATGAGGCCATACTATTAAAATCTAATTTAAGATGAGCTGGGAATATGTCCTGTTTCCACGTCTGGAAATCTACTGAGCTCTTCCCTGAAATTCAATTCATTTCAAAGGCTGAAGCAAGGTCTACCCTGGAATAGAGGGGAAGGGAAGTGTTCTGATTTCAAAGGCAGTCTGCTTAAAATTAAAGGCATTTGAGATACCAACAAGGCGGGATAGGTCAAGCCCATGCTCCCTATAGTTGAACAGGTTCTGTCTACATATTTGAAAACAAGACTAGCCACAGATAACCAAAATTAAATAGTCTAGAGTTGACTCCACACTTGTTCATAGTTATTTATGTATAGCTTTATATCAGTAAATCTGTCTAATTAAACTATAAATATACTTAAAGGCACAAATTCATTTCTAACCTTTTAAGGTCAGTTAGGGTACACTGCACCTGTTATACTCATAGGTATCTTGATTACAAAGAAATTTAAAAAAGAAAAAGAAAAACTTTAATCTCAATTTTAACCTCAATTTAAGAACTATAAAAGCTTAAAAACCTTTTATTGGATTATTGAAAGAGAAGATTCTTTTGGGTAACCAAAACTCTGCCATATAATGAAGTAAAACTAGTAAAACCAGAGAATAAAATTAACAATGCTGATGACCCAATACCTTTCCATCAATGGGAACACCCAGTTCCTCTGAAAACAGGGGGTGAGTTATCCATTTGNATTCTTTTGGGTAACCAAAACTCTGCCATATAATGAAGTAAAACTAGTAAAACCAGAGAATAAAATTAACAATGCTGATGACCCAATACCTTTCCATCAATGGGAACACCCAGTTCCTCTGAAAACAGGGGGTGAGTTATCCATTTGTAGGCTTCTTTTAGCTGAACTATATCATTTCTTCCCAGCGACAGACTCTGCTTTCTGAATAACATAAAAATTAATTCACTGATATGAAAAACATCATTTTTATGAAGGCAAGAATTTATGCGATTATTAAAATATATTGAGTGCCTACTATGTGAAGGCACTATTTTACACATTAGATAGAAAGCAGAGACCAAAGCAGACAAAATTTCCTCAGTTCATGGACCTATATTCTAGTAGAATCAAGAAACTATTTTTTTTTTTTTTTTAATGGCATACAGGACAAATTTTGAAGTTTCAAAAACAAAGGCATACAAATGAGTTTTTCTGAGATGAAATTGCCAGATTCCAGGATTTATATATCAGAAGATGGAAAGAAGGAATAGAGAAGATTGTTTATTGCTCAGAAATTACAAACTGTCTATTACAATAATTTCACCAAGACCAAAAATGTTTACATCTACTTTCGTCCTGATAATGGGGACTTACTTTTGGGAAATCAATGTAAAAGCTGTACTTCTCTTTACTGGTAAAGAAGATTAAATCCTAAAGCATCAGTGATCTAAAATGTTCATTAATTTAACAACATATGCGTGTCTTAATAAACATTTTACATTCCCCTCAAATCTACTCAGAGCCAATAAATAGGTTTGGGGAAGTCCTAATTATGATTTCTAGCTTTTAGTTTGTTACCTAAAATTGAGATAGAAAGGAACTGAAGGGAAAAAAAAAAAGAAAAGCATGATATGGTAATATTTAAACAGCTCTACTCTGAAATATCACTAATAAACAGGCCATGTCATTCAAATAATTAAAATTTTAAATCAGTTACAGCTATTTATAGGACTGCTTTTTAACAAAAGAGATGTTTAGGCCAACTTGTGAATCATTTCTTTTAGTATCCAATTTTCACTAAAAAAAAGACAATATAGTCAATATCTACTGTATTTAATTCTTCAACACCCAAAGACACTATGAACTATGAGTAGAAAATCAAAAATAATTTTGTTAATTGCTAAATTTAATTGATCTAAAAATATAATTGTATACACACAATATAAAGATCACTGTTACTCTAAAAATGTAAATTAAGAAATAGCTGATCTACCCATTTTAATCCCGCTGAGATAACTGGTTAAACTGAATGCTTTCATATGCTTTGGGTTTGTGGTTTAACAATGAAGGACTCTGATAAGTCCTACATTTGACAAAAAATTAGATTACTTCTCTACACTTATGAATTTATTCAAACACTAAGTGTTTGAGCTTCATAAACTGTTCCTAGTTCTCTGAATATCAGAAACATCTTAGAATTTTCAAAGACTATCTTGATATTGCATCAACAGTTTAACTAATGATATTTGCATAAAACAGCATCACAGTTGAAAGTAAATAATTAAGGTATGAGCACACATTTTAAAGAATAAAAAGGTGAAAACAGAAGACACAAGAATGGAAAACCCTTTAAAACTGTTTAGACTCTAGAGAGCCTAAAGTACAAAGGATTGTAGCAAAAGCCAATCCTAAAAACAGATTAAAACATTACTCATTATGTGTTTAAGAAAATTGATATTTTAGGTCCTTCATGGTTTTTGAATTACGTTTCAATTTAAAACACCTTACTCCAGTTTAAAAACTTCAACTACAGGTATTTTTTTCCTTCCAGATTAATGAACTATAGGAAAGGGTTAACAGACATTTTGGAAACCTTAGCCTCACCTTTAAGGCAAAAATACAGTACTTAAAACACCAGATTTTCAATCCTGCAAGCTGAATGTGGCTAATAGCTTTTCTAATATAATTTAGGGTGAATGTTTTCACAGAGGTCCTTAGCTTATGATTGATGGTCCTTTAGAGGAATCAGTAGTCATTAAGGTAAATTCAGTACCAATTTAATACTTAGAAACTGCATTTCCCTCTCCTCTGTTAGATAACTAATGATGAGGATATCAATTACAATCACTTTTTCTATACATACAACAGGATAACCATTCTTAAGCAAAGGTGAACCAAAATATCCAATACCATTTTCCCTAAATTCCTTGAATCAATTCTTTAATGGCAATCCCTCCACAGCCTTTTGACATTATTATTATAGAATGAACTAGGGATAATAAGAGGAAAGGGTAGTATTCTGCATTTTTTTCCTGTTTTAGTATCCCTATATTGATCAGGATCTTTTGGAAGAGCTAACCTTGGTTTAAAATCATTCAATAAGAAGTAACCACAATAAGCAAGGAGGATGGAAACTGGAAACATTTTAAAAATAGCATGCTCTGACTATGCTATTAATAAAAAGTTTATCAAACACAGGATCAAATTTTATTATGCCAGAATCACAAGCATTTGAGACTAATTTAACATAACCTAACAGAACCCCAAAACCTTTGATAAATATGTGGTTACTACCCTTTAAAAAATGCAGATGTGAAGTACAACACACACAAAAATGCCAGATGAATTCATTTTCTGTAAAATACCAAGTAAGAGATTCTGATACAGAAATTTGTACTTCTCTCTGTGGTTTTCTTTCAGGAGTACACAGGAACCTCCAGTAGTCACATGGCCCTTTTCATACTGGTATAAAATTTTTAGTTTCAAAATCCAGAAATCTCTGGGAAATTAAAGAGCTTTTTCCTTAACTCGGTTGGCAACCAAACTCTAACTTGAACATGTAAGGCTTTGTTTATCAAATTTGGCGTGAATATTGGTATGCTTCACTGCAGAAATATTAATGCTTGATAATACAGGACTACCTCAGAGGAGAGAGGTATATCATATATGGTATTTACGCTGTATTACATTTCCAAAGTCTAAAAAATTCTAAATTCCAAGACACATTTGCCACCAAGGGTTTCAGATAAAGGACGGTGGACCTATGTTTTCTATGTCTTATCTATATAAACTTATTGTTGTTCTGCCTTAACTAGGACTTTACTATGTATCTTTTATAGCATAATTAGGTTTATAATTTAGTTTCTAAGACCAGCATAAAATGTGTTCCTTTAAAATAAGCTGCCAAACTACATTATATAAGTGCATAATGATTATAAAATATATCATGATAAATCTACCAAAAAAATGAGACTACTAATATGCTATGCAATAAACCAGTTAAACAAGGTTAACACCTAAATATATAAAATAAAAATTTTTCTTTGTGCCAATTTCTCTAGTAGCTAGTGAACTCACTCTAAAAAAAAAGTAATAGTAAAAGTACTTTAAGAATCAAGTAGCTTAAATTTAAATGGTAGTAAAAATTCCCTATGTAAATTACTTACCCCATTTCCTGTTTTACCAGCAACCAAGCAGCATGCTGTAGGCAATTTAGTCACACCCAGAAAGAAGAGAAAAGGGAAAAATGTTCATTGAAATTTGGTTCCAATATCATTACTAAAGTGCTTAAGTAATTTGCTAATCAAACTGTCCCCTGTAGAAGAGGACTTACTGTTCAGAAATGTGGCAATGACCTCAATCTCATTTAAAATCAGAAATGAGGTAAGATGCCTCATTTGCAGTGCTGGCTTGCTGTGACCTAAGAATTCAACAGGGGTATCCCCCTCCTCCCCACAGATTTCTATTTCTCATTAATAAGTTACAAGTGTTTTTTAATATGGGTGGCTCACATTTTTCTCTTAAAATATCTTACTGTTTCATGGGGGAAAGCCCAAACTGAATAAGTACATATTATGTCCCCAAAACATAGATTTGAAGGACTCAGTTTTTTTGTTTTTGTTTTTTTAATAGGGCTAACATTTTAAAATCAAACTAATGATATCCACATATAAGTGTTTAGGAGTATTATGTACTAATGTCTATAACTCACTTTGAAATATATGAAAAACTAAGATGTGTGGGTGGATAAATGTATAGGTGTATTAAAAAAAGCAAATATAGAAAAATAAGTGTAGGATCTAAGTGGGTATATGAGTGTTCACTGTTCAATTCTTTCAATTTTAATACAGGTCTGAAATTTTTCTTGATAAAATGCTAGGGGAAATGTTCTGGGAAGGATTAATTTAAAAAACTGATAAAGTTGCCTAAACGAAAACAATAACATTTACAATCACAATTGTTATGAGGATATAGTGAAATTCATGTAAAATGCTTTGTATACTAAGTGTGTGACACCAGATTTCTCAGTTTGCCATTAGACTTCTATAGCTTTCACCTTAAAGAAAGGTAATAGATGGTCTGCTTCATATATATGGCATTTTGTGAACATGACAGAGGCATAAATGTGTAAGTCAATAAAGTACCACATGTAGTCTCTGCTTCTACATGTCACAAAAATGGCCAGTCACACCCATTTTAAGACCTGGAGAGACAGCTTTTGTCGTTCATATGTCCTTTTAAACTTCAAATGGCTGGTAGGGCACCAGAGACTTCTAAAGACAGGATCATTTAGAAACATTAGGTGCATCAATTTGATCAGATATTAGCTAAGCAGAATAAATTAATCACTAGTTAGGTAAGAACTACAACTGTTCCCAGTGCCTAAATGTCTCATCAGTACCTTCCAATCTATTAGTTTGTTTACTTTGCTACCTCAAACTAATATCATTCATAGCGCTGCAAGACCCCTTCCCTCCTGCCTTCCATTTACTCAAGCCTTCTTTGAAAGTGTATGGTCATGGTGGAATACACAAATTAAGGAGTTGGAATACCTGGCTTTAGGGTTTACTAGATGTCTGGCACTCAATTTCCTAGTGTGTAAAATAAGAGAGTTAGACAAAGATGCCAACAAATTTGGAAAACTCAGCAGTGGCCACACGACTGAAAAGGTAAGTTTTCACTGCAATTCCAAAGAATGCTCAAATTACTGCACAATTGCACTCATTTCACATGCAAGCAAGGTCATGCTCAAAATCCTCCAAGCGAGGCTTCAACAATACATGAATTGAGAACTTACATATGTACAAACTGGATTTAGAAAAGGTAGAGGAACCAGAGATCAAATCACCAACATCTGCCGGATCATAGACAAAGCAAGAGAATTCCAGAAAAGCATCTACTTCTGCTTCATTGATACACTAAAGCCTTTGACTATGTGGATCACAACAAACTATGGAAAATTCTTCAAGAGATGGAAATACCAGACCACCTCACCTGCCTCCTGCGAAACCTGTATGCAGGTCAAGAAGCAACAATTAGAACTGAACATGGAACAACAGACTGGTTCAAAGTTGGGAAAGGAGGGCATCAAGGCTGTATATTGTCATCCTGCTTGTTTAACTTCTATGCAGAGTACATCATGCAAAATGCTGGGCTGGATGAATTACAAGCTGGAATCAAAGAATCAAGATTGCCAGGAGAAATATCAACAACCTCAGATATGCAGATGACACCATCCTTATGGCAAAAAGCGAAGAGGAACTAAAGAGCTTTTTGATGAAGGTGAAAGAGGAGAATGAAAAAGCTGGCTTAAAACTCAACATTCAAAAAACTAAGATCATGGAATCCAGTCCCATCGCTTCATGGCATATAAATGGAGAAACAACAGCAACAGTGAGAGACTTTATTTTCTTGGGTTCCAAAATCACTGCAGACAGTGTCTGCAGCCATGAAATTAAAAGACACTTGCTCCTTGGAAGAAAAGCTATGACAAACCTAGACAGCATATTAAAAAGCAGAGACATTACTTCGCTGACAAAGATTCATCTGGTCAAAGCTCTGGTTTTTCCAGTAGTCACGCATGGATGTGAGAGCTGAACCATAAAGAAGACTGAGCACCAAAGATGCATTTGAACCTGTGGTGTTGGAGAAGACTCTTGAGAGCCCCTTGAACTGCAAGCAGATAATACCACTCAATCCTAAAGGAAATAAATCCTGAATATTCACTGGAAGGACTGATGCTAAAGCTTCAATACTTTGGTCACCCGATGTGAAGAACCGACTCATTGGAAAAGACTCTGATGCTGGGAAAGATAGAAGGTGGGAGAAGGGGATGCCAGAGTATGAAATGGTTGGATGGCAGATTCAACAGACATGAGTTTGAGCAAGCTCTGGGACATGGTGAAGGATAGAGAAGCCTGGCGTGCTACAGTCCATGGGGTTGCAACGAGTCAGACATGACTAAGCAACTGAACAACAAGACTAAAGATGACTGTAATTTAAACTTTTCTGGATGGCTAAAGGTCACCATTAATGGGCATTAGTGGGTATACTGCTCTGTAACAGGGGCTATTAAGACTTCTAGGACTCTAAGATCATAGAAAAAATAAATAATGGTCTCCTAAAGTTGAAACCTTGGAGTCAATGTTACCCCACCTTTCTTCAGTCTCCATACTTTTAAGAGATCAATAAATACTTGTTTCCTCATCAATAAAGGGATATTAATATCCCCCTTGCAAAGATACGATAAGGATTTAATGAAATTATGTATGCAAAGAACCAAGTAAGATTTCTGGCATGTACTTAATAAATGGTACCTATTATTGTCATTTTAAAATTAAAACTTTATCTGTAATTCACAAATTATAAAATTATTATCCCTTTAAAGATTTCCCTTTAAAGAGATCTGATCCCTTACCTTCACATTCCAGACCGCTCTGCTGTAGGCAGTCCTGGAACCTCCCTCATCAATGAAACCCTCCTGGGTACCTGCGCTATAGAGAACTATCTGTCCTTTTTCTCAGACGACTCAGACTCTTCTGTCCTTTTTTAGTGACCTTTTTGTTTCCTCTTTTGACATCTGGTCTCTATGGTCCCTTCCAGATGATGCCATCTAGTCTGTAATCTACCCTGCCATCCTCTGGTTATAAAGTAGTGTAGGGTGGAGGTTGCCAAGGGAAACCAGATTACCATGTGTAACATGTTAAATTAAATCAAATGTCTTGAGTACCTGAGATTTGTTAAAGGGTTTTCCCTTCCTAATACCCTGCAGGCTCCCTGCTCAAGCATGCCAGCAGGGTTGGATTGAACTAATCACACAGCAGGGGCTGGAAGGCTGAATCCCAAAGTAGTCAGTGTTGCTCAGTTATTCAGTTTTACCACGTGCTAATAATGCCATGGACTTGCTTCTGCTGAGGTAAAAAGTAGTACATTCCTCTCCTTCAGGTCACCAAGATACTTTTAATAAATGTTCTATTCCTTAGTCAGTGGAAAAAAATCTTTCTCTGGAGTAAGAAATTTAATTCTTCCTCCCCAATAGAACCACTTAAAGTTATCAAGTTTAATCAAACTTGATACCAAAGGTAGCATGTCACCTCCTGAAAACTCAGAACCCACAGAATTTAATCCTGGACTCAGCTTTGCTAAATGGGGTAGTTGAATAACGTGCTTACTAAAGTGCTTGTGCACTTTGGCAACACAGAGACAGACACAAGCATATATCCATACACATATCATGGAAATTCTATGCGTGGGAATGGCTTTTAATCTTAGAGTTTCGAGCTAGGGGCTCATTCACCAGCAAACATTGAAAGTGGGTTATAGTAAGGCCAGGAATTGAGGCTGTTCAAGCAGAGGAGGCAGGAAGGAAGGAAGGAGAGATGGGGGGAGGTATTAAAAATGGCACTTGTCACATACAGATTAATGGAGAGCCCAGAATAAAAGCAGTCAATTAATCTTCAACAAAGGAGGCAAGAATATAAACTGGGAAAAAGCCTCTTCAACAAGTGTTGCTGGGAAAGTTGGACTGCTGCATATAAATCAATGAAGTTAGAACACACGCTCACATCTTGCATAAAAATAAACTCAAAATGGCTTAAAGACTTCAACATAAGACGTCACAATATAAAATTCCAAGAAGAAAGAATAGGCAAAACGTGCTCTGACATAAATTATTCAATGTTTTCTTAGGTCAGTCTCCCAAAGCAATAGAAATAAAAACAAAAATAAACAAATGGAACCCAATCAAACCTATAAGCTTTTACACAGAAAAGGAAACCATAAACAAAATGAAAAGACTGGTAGAAAATATTTGCAAATAATGCAACCAATGAGAGCTTAATCTCCAAAATATACAAACACCTCATACAACTCAACAACAACACAAACCCAAACAACTCAATTGAAAAATGGGCAATAGGCCTTAACAGACATTTTTCCAAAGAAAACATACAGATGGCCAGTAGGCGCATGAAAAGATGCTCAACATCACTAATTATAAGAGAAATGCAAGTCAAAACTACGATGAGGTACCACCTCACATTGGTTACAATGACCATCATAAAAAGGAAACTCACTTTTTGAGACAAACTCAAACTTATTTGTCTACAAGTAACAAACACTGGGAGAGGATGTGGAGAAAAAGGAACTCTCCTACACTGTTGGTGGGAATGTAAATTAAGTATAGTTCCTCAGAAAACTAAAAATAGAATTACCATATGATCCAGCAATCCCACTTTTGGGCATATACCTGGACAAAACTATCATTCAAAAGGGTACATGCACCCCTATGTTCATAGCATCACTATTCACAATAGCCAAATCTTTGGGGTTGGCAAATAGTTAGACATGACTGAGCAACTTTCACTTTCTTTACCAAATGAGCTATCAGGGAAGCCCCCAAATGGTAATATAACAATAATAATGATTAATAAGATTAATAAAAATAGAAATACAGAGTGGTAGGGGCTGTGACAGGGAAACATTTTGAGGGGACATTTAAGGCATCCTCAGTTCAGTCTTGTTATTAAAACTATCAAGAAGTAACATCTAATCTGAATTCTGAAGAATCAGTTATTGAGAATTACCTGAGTGAAGACTGGAGAAAATACAATCCAAACAGGGAAAAACTGTTGTGCAAAGGCCACAGAGCATCAGGAAGCTCCTGGGAACTATAGGTTATTGGTCCCTAAAGAGCTGAGGATGTGTGGCTGCAAAGTACAAAGGAGGAAACAGGATTAAAATGATAGAACTAGTGAACCCATGGTAAGGGGTTTAGATTTTTACACTTAAGGTAAAATGGAGCCACAGAAGGATTTTAAGCAAGGGAGTAGTAGCATGATCATATTTATCTTCAGGAATTCTCACTCAGGTTGCAGTGTGATTTAGAGGAAGAAGATGGTGACTAAGGGAAATGATGACATTTGGTAAACCAAAGCAGTAATTCACGTGGGAAATCATATATATGGCAGTGGTGGTAGGCCTGGAGAGGAGGAGGCAGCTTTAAGAGATAAAGAAGATGCAGACCGGCAGGACTTGGTGATCAACACTGATGCTGGTGTTTCTAAATTACCACCAATGCCCTTAAAATTCTAAGGTCTTTTGAATCCTACACATCTCTTGGGCTCATTTATGACAGCAAGGATAAGGCAAATATAGACTTGTGCCTACAGGGAAATGACAATAGCAGTGCAGGCAGCGAGAGGCATGACCCTCTGCTCTTCTTCACCCAGCACACACACACTCTCTCTCTCTCTCCTTCTCTCTCTCCCATTTACCTACCTCCACGTCTCCTCATCACCATCACCTCCCTGCCACTCTTTTGTTCCCCAGAATCTCTGATGTCAGACCTGTGATGTAATGACTAACAGAGTCTGAGTGTCTCTTTTGATAAATAAAAGATCTGTTTTTACCCATGTTTGAAAACCCACCCCAATCCTCTACATTATCTTTCTCTACAGGGTTGAGAAAAAAGAAAATGAACCCAGACATATGACCTCACTCCAAATTTTCCTACTACTGTTGGCAATAAAAAAAAACAAAACACCTTTAGATAACATTAAAAACGTTGAACATTCTATTTGTGACAAAGCAAGAGGAAAAAAGCAAGGACAAATCAGCGAAGATAAAATGAATCTGCAGAGTCAAATTAGATATAGCTCTGTGCTGTGTGCTGTGCTTGGTCTCTCAGTCATGTCTGACTCTTTGCAACTCCATGGATTGTAGCACTCCAGGCTCCTCTTCCATGGGATTCTCCAGGCAACAATGTTAGAGAGGGTTGCCATGCCCTCCTCCAGGGGATCTTCCCACCCCAGGGACTGAATCCAGGTCTCCTGAATTGCAGGCAGATTCTTTACCATCTGAGCCACCAGGGGACAGCTCTACTGATACAATTTCCAACAGCATTACTACTTTTGTTTTGTGAGCTTTAAGGAGAATCTGAGGGGAACTGGGGAAGAAAAAGAATTTCCATTGCATTTTCCAATACTCTACATAATTTTTGCCTACCTCTGAAGGATTTGATTGTAAATAATTACAAGAAAAAATTCTATAGGGGTGGGAAGGTGGAATAGAAGTAGAGGAGGAGAGAAGTAACCGGAAAACAGAGCAGCTGCAATGAATGAAGGCTCTGGGACAGATATAAATAAAAACAGGGTTCCGTCTTGTCCTTTGGTGTCATATGCTAATGAGGAGATAACCTGGCAACTGAATTTCAGGTAGCTCTAGAGCTAAAGACATCAGTCAAATGGAGATAACAACAAATATCTGTTAGTAATTGGGTGAGGCTGAGGGTACAAAGGTGTTTCCTCTAAGAATTTGATTTTAGAGAATTAGCATCCACTGCCACCCAGTTAGCATATGACACTAAAGGACACAGCTGAACCTTATTTGTCTTTATTTTTATCTGTCCCCAAGCCTTCATTCATTGCAGCTGCTCTGTCTTTTTGGTTCCTTTTCTCTACCTCTACTTATGCTGGTTAATGTGAAGTGAACCTGCGGATTCAGGAGGCTTCATCAACTAGCTCAATTTCAATAGCTATAAATACAATTTTACTTCAAAACAACTACCAAGAAAAACAGCATTTTAAAAGTAAGTTTTAAGTTTTGGAATATTAAGGAGATTAACTTGCTGATAACCTATTAATTTTTGAAAAAGGTCTTCAATAAATAACTCAAGAACTCTATAAGAGAATTATTTTAAAATTATTCCAGGGTCTTCCCTGGTGGTCTAGTGGTTAGGACTCTGGGCTTTCACTTCGAAGGGCCTAGGTTCAATCCCTGGTCAGAGAACTAAGATCCTACAAGTTGAGCAGTACATCTAAAAAAAAAAAATTCAAATTAGGAAAATTATAAGACTGGAATTTGTTGAACTTGATTTGCACTAAATGTATTAATATTCTTAGGGATAAAGATTTCTTTACTGCATTTAAAAAATTAACTTTTAGATATTACTTTTTAAATATATTAAAATAATATTATCAAAATAATCAGACTTCTGGCTTCAAGATAGTGGAAAAAGGCCCTTTCTGCTCACTTCTCTGGAAAATCACTGCAAAATAAGGAGAATGAGAAAAAGACACTCCATCTGCAATGCGACAAGAAGACTCATCACCCCAGCTCTCAATGTACAAAAGAAAAGGAATGCAGGAGTGGAGAGCAGCAGAGCCCAAGAAGCTGATCCCTCAGTCTTGGCAAAGATACTAGCTCCTCCAAGCCAAGCAAAGCTGAGGACTGGAAACCTAAGACAATAGAGGGTGAAATGTGGGCTAAAAAGAAGGGGAATAGTTGAAGGCCTGTATAAAGAACAGATGGACCCCCACGTCCCTCCCTGACACCAAGCAATAGGAGACGTATACTCTGGGAAACCAAACTAGAGGTGTCTACACTAAGAAGCCCCTGGCAAGAGGACAGCTGGAGTGAAGCCCTCCTTGCAAGGAAAACAGGAGGGGCCCATGAGAGCTTACAGTCTGAACAGAGAGAACGGCAGCCCCCTTTCCTACCTTGCTCTGGCACTCAGGCTGCTGAGCTTATACCTTTCTTGACGGAAGACTAGAGGATTCTTCTCTGGACAAACTGGATGGTTTTTGAGGGAAATTTTTCAGATAATGTGATATGGTCCTTTCATATAAAAAGTCAACTTACTACCTGTTCTCTTCTAATAAAACTCAGTCAACAGGCACCACCATCCCACACATAACTTTCAATCACCTTTAATGTTCTGTACTTAAATGAATGCACAGAGACCGTAAGTCATTTGAAGAAAATCTCTAACATGAAAGGAAGAAACCAAAACAAACACAAGTGGAAAGAATAGTGCACAAATTTCCATGTGCCCTTCAAGCCAGCCTCAAGTTATCAACATTTTGCTGAACATATTTTACTTTTTTCATTTAAGAGGGAGGTGGGCTGGAGTTACCATAAGAAAATCTCAAATAATTTCATCTGTGAACAATTCCCAATGGAAACATTTTTAAAAGCAATATTCTTTGTTATTTAAACTTACATTGAAACACTTCTGATGTCAATTTAAACATACTTCATGGGAAATAGATGGGGAAACAGTGGAAACAGTGTCTGACTTTATTTTGGGGGGCTCCAAAATCACTGCAGATGGTGATTGCAGCCATGAAATTAAAAGACGCTTACTCCTTGGAAGGAAAATTACGACCAACCTAGCTGCTAAGCTGCTAAATCACTTCAGTCGTGTCTGACTCTGTGTGACTCCATAGACGGCAGCCCACCAGGCTCCCCCTTCCCTGGTATTCTCCAGGCAAGAACACTGGAGTGGGTTGCCATTTCCTTCTCCAATGCTTGAAAGTGAAAAGTGAAAGGGAAGTCGTTCAGTCGTATCCGACTCTTCGCGACCCCATGGAGTGCAGCCCATGAAGCTCTTCCGTCCATGGGACTTTCCAGGCAAGAGTACTGGAGTGGGGTGCCATCGCCTTCTCCTGACCAACCTAGATAGCATGTTAAAGGTCCGTCTAGTCAAGACTATGGGTTTTCCAGTAGTCATCTATGGATGTGAGAGTTGGACTGTGAAGAAAGCTGAGCGCCGAAGAATTGATGCTTTTGAACTGTGGTGANGACTCTTAGCGACCCCATGGACTGCAGCCTACCAGGCTCCTCCATCCATGGGATTTTCCAGATAAGAGTATTGGAGTGGGGTGCCATTAGGTAAATGCAAAACAACAATGAGATATCACCTCACATCTGTTAGGGCAGTGATTATTTAGAAAACAAGAGATAAGTGTTGGAGAGGGTGTGGAGAGAAGGAAACCCTTGTACACTATAGCGAGAATGCAATCTGGAATAGCTAATTTGGAAAACGGTAAGGAAGTTCCCTTAAAAATTAAAAATAGAACTACCATGTGATCCAGCAATCTCATTTCTGGGTATGTTTCTAAAGGAAATGAAATCACTACCTTGCAGAGATGTGAGTACTCCTAAGTTTGCTGCTGCTGCTGCTGCTAAGTCACTTCAGTCGTGTCCAACTCTGTGTGACCCCATAGACGGCAGCCCACCAGGCTCCCCCATCCCTGGGATTCTCCAGGCAAGAACACTGGAGTGGGTTGCCATTTCCTTCTCCAATGCATGAAAGTGAAAAGTGGAAGGGAAGTTGCTCGGTCGTATCCGACTCTTCGCGACCCCATGGAGTGCAGCCCATGAAGCTCTTCCGTCCATGGGACTTTCCAGGCAAGAGTACTGGAGTGGGGTGCCATCGCCTTCTCCTGACCAACCTAGATAGCATGTTAAAGGTCCGTCTAGTCAAGACTATGGGTTTTCCAGTAGTCATCTATGGATGTGAGAGTTGGACTGTGAAGAAAGCTGAGCGCCGAAGAAATGATGCTTTTGAACTGTGGTGAAGAAGACTCTTGAGAGTCCCTTGGACTGCAAGGAGATCCAACCAGTCCATCCTAAAGGAGATCAGTCCTGGGTATTCATTGGAAGGACTGATGCTAAAGCTGAAACTCCAATACTTTGGCCACCTCATGGGAAGAGTTGACTCATTGGAAAAGACTCTGATGCTAGGAGGGATTGGGGGCAGGAGGAGAAGGGGACGACAGAGGATGAGGTGGCTGGATGGCATCACTGACTCGATGGACATGCGTTTGAGTAGACTATTTTTTTTTTCTCATTTTCTGTTTTTCCTCTCAGATAACACGTAAAAAGTACAGAATATACTGGTTTTAAAAAATATTTATTTGGCTGCTTTGGGTCTTTGTTGCCCTGTGGCATGTTGGAGCTTAGTTCCAGAACCAGGGATCAAACCTGTGTCCCCTGAATTGGGTAGATTCTTAGCCACTGGACCACCAGGGAAGTCCCTGGAATACACTGTTATTTATTGTGGAACATGATTTGCTCTCTCACTTTCTCTGTGTATATTATCTCAACCTCAAAGGTTTTTTTGTTTTTTTTTTCAGCAAAGAAAAGAAGTATGAGGACCTTTGGGGAGTGAAGGAGAAAGAAAGACTTCCTTCCTCCCTTTCCTCATTTCTTCCTGTTACTCTGATCACTGAATAGACATGAATTCCCGTGGCTTCTGCTGGGAACCTGGGTAAGACATGCTGGATACGGTCCAGAGTGGCCATGCTACTGCTAAGTCGCTTCAGTCGTGTCTGACTCTGTGTGGCCCCATAGACGGCAGCCCACCAGGTTCCCCCGTCCCTGGGATTCTCCAGGCAAGAATACTGGAGTGGGTTGCCATTTCCTTCTCCAATGTATGAAAGTGAAAAGTCAAAGTGAAGTCGCTCAGTCATGTCTGACTCTTAGCGACCCCATGGACTGCAGCACTAGGCTCCTCCGCCCATGGGATTTATCAGACAAGAGTACTTGAGTGGGGTGCCATTGCCTTCTCTGAGAGTGGCCATAGTCAATGACAAATGTCGTGTCCAAGTGTTGTAGGCATATATTAGCAGACAAAATAGACACAAATTCCTGACCTTGTAAAATTTATAGTCAAGAAACAGGTAACAGGCAAAAATAAATAAATGAATCACATGCTATTTTATGTGATAAATGCAATGAGAAACAATCCATTTATCAGTTCAGTTCAGTTCAGCCACTCAGTCAGATCCAATTTTTTGCAAATCATGGACTGCATCATGCCAGGTCTCCCTGTCCATCACCAACTCTCAGAACTTGCTCAAAAGTCTATCGAGTTGGTGATGCCATCCAATCCTCTCATCCTCTATCATCCCCTTTTCCTCCTGCCTTCAATCTTTCCCAGCATCTGGGTCTTTTACAATTAGTCAGTTCTTTGCATCAGGTGGCCAAAGTATTG
The DNA here is from genome assembly GCA_006410875.1 of Neotragus pygmaeus. NCBI lineage: Eukaryota > Metazoa > Chordata > Mammalia > Artiodactyla > Bovidae > Neotragus > Neotragus pygmaeus. The sequence goes on from SJYV01056334.1 coordinate 3,230,282, forward strand.
GAGCTTCAGCTTTAGCATCAGTCCTTCCAATGAATATTCAGGACTGATTTCCTTTAGGATTGACTGGTTTCCTTTAGGATTGACTGGTTTGATCTCCTTGCAGTCCAAGGGACTCTCAAGAGTCTTCTCCAACACCACAGTTCAAAAGCATCAATTCTTTGGTGCTCAGCTTTCTTTATGGTCCAACTCTCACATCCACACATGACTACTGGAGAAACCATAGCTTTGACTAGATGGACTTTTGTCAGCAAAATAATGTCTCTGCTTTTTAATATGCTGCCTAGGTTGGTCATAGCTTTTCTTCCCAGGAGCAAGTATCTTTTCATTTCATGGGTCCAGTCACCATATGCAGTGATTTTGGAGCTGAAGAAAATAAAGCCTGTCAGTTTGCATTGTTTCCCCATCTATTTCCCATGAAGTGATGGGACTGGATTCCATGATCTTAGTTTTTTGAATGTTGAGTTCTAAGCCAGCTTTTCTACTCTTTCACTTTCATCAAGAGGCTCTATAGTTCCTCTTCACTTTCTGCCATGAGAGTGGTGTAATCTGCATGTTTGAGGTTGGTATTTATCAGTTACTGTGGAGAAAACTAAAACAGGAAAGAGGAATGGAAGAAGAGCAATTTGCAAGTTTAAATAGGGTAGCTAGGGAAGGCCTCACTAAGAAGCAAAAAAAAAAAAAAAAAAAAATTGAAGAAGGTGAGGGAATAAGCCATTCATATATCTGAGGGAGAAGTATTTCAGGCAGAGAGAACGGCAATGCAAAGACCTGGAGGCAGAAGTGCACCTGTTGTGTTCAATGTGGCTAGGCCAGTCCGGGAAGAGAGCAAGTATCTACTGATGAAGTCAAAGAACTAAGGTGCAGTGGTAGGGCAGGGCCACTATAGGCCCTAGCAGGCACTTAGAGGACTCTTGTTTCACTCTGAGCCAGATGGGGAGCCATGGAGGGTAAACTAAGGAAGGACATGAACTGATTTACTTCTTAAAGTGGTAAGGGACAAGCATGGAAGTAGGGACAGCTTTTATTTAGAAGGCCACTATAAAAACCCAAGCAATTGCTTAACCTGCCTCTGGATAAGGGAAATTATCCTGACAGGTACAGCAAGGAGAAAGATTAGGGTTGTTTCTAGGCTCTCAATGCCTTCAAATTAACCAGTCTGTTAATGGGTCAACAGTCCGTGGTCCATTTGCTAGAAGAGTAAGTTGGGTCTTTACCAGCTAAAACTCTGTCCTAGGTCTTGGCCTGTAATCCTCTGCTTCACACTGTGCTGGATTATTCTCTTCCAAGAAGGAGCTCCCAGTGCATAGTGGGCAGGCAGGAGGTACCAGACCCAGGCATCTCACCTGCAGTATGTCTCCACAGGCACTAGCCTTCAGATCCAGAGACTTCTGGTCATTATGGATAAGAAGATGAAATAGTCCAGCTTGGTGGAAGTGGGGGAGAGGGTACACTCAGGACAGACAGTTGACATGCATAGACTGCAGACCTCAGAAAACTACTGACCACAGGATTCATAGTGGCCAAGACACTGTACATAGAAGCCTCAATCTAGGGGCTTTTCTGATCTCTCTTGGACACAAGATGGGTTTCAAGAAGTCCAATGCAACCGTCAGAGGATGGGGCTGACCTATGATAGCAACTTCCCTGGGGGAGCCTCCCATTCTCCCTGCTACACCTCGGAACTTTATGCCTTTCATCCAGGCCTAATCAGAAATTGGCCACTTCATGTACCTAAATCAATTCTGTAAACTTGGTCTGTGGACCAAATCAGCCACAAAGAAGACCCAAAATATCAAGAGGGCCAGTTCTTCCATCTACACTGGGGTTCTGCTCACAAGCACACATGAAGAAATACACAATGAATACATAAAAAACAAAGATGCATGCACATATGTATGTGTACATATAGATGCAAACATATAAACAAACACACACATACACACCTATAGAGCAGAATATTCTATTCAAAGAAAACATCAAGAAAGAGTTGATGAGTATGTGCATTTTCAAGAAAACCTGTTAAATCTAGATCAGTGACTCTCAAATAGTTTGGTTTTAGAGCTTTTTATAGTTTAAAATTTTTTTGAGAACCCAAGATAGCTTGTGTTTATGCTGGTTATATCTACCAATATTTATTACATTAGCAATTAAAACTATAAAATTTTAAAATATTAATCCCACAAAGAGTCAGACACCACTGAGTGACTGAACTGAACTGAATTCATCTAAAATTGATAAGAAAGTGATAAATCTACTACGTGCTAACATAAATAACACTTTAAAAGTACTATATTGTTCAAACAAAATAATTCAGTGACAATAGTGGGAATGCAGTACATGTTTGCAATTTCTTTAGTATACATCTTAAAAAAGACATCTGGATTTTCATATCTGCTTTTACGTTCAATTTGCTACAATAGTATATATCATGTAGCCTCTGGAAAAGGCCACTGTATACTCTTGAGAGGATGAGAATGAAAATGGCAAATAATTATATATTACTATGAAAATACTTTTGACTTCATGAACCTCTTACAAGGACCCTGAGTAGTCCCTACACCACACTCGGAGAACTATTGATGTGACTGAAATGGACAATTTTGAAGGAACATACAAATAGTTAAAATCTGACTAAGATGAATGAACAAAATCATATAGACCAATAACCTTTAACAGGATAAATTGAAAAAGCAATAAAGCTATCCCGTTAGTACTCCCTAAAATAGTCTGTAAGTATAGTCTATCAGAACTTCAAGAAACAGAAACAAATTATTTCTTTTTTGCTAAAATTTTCCAAGCACAAAAGAAAGCCTGATAATTAAATCCACAAGGATTATACAATCTAATATCCAAACCATAATCTAATATGTAATATATTTGCATAATTTAATACCCAAACCAAAGACAGCATTAAAATAGTAGATAAGAGGCTATTTTATTTACATATATATATACATACAGAGTTCCCAGGTGGCTCTAGGGGTAAAGAACCCACCTGCCAATGCAGGAGCCTTGGGTTTGATCCCTAGGTTGGGAAAATTACTTGGAGGAAGGATCTTACTCTAATATTCTTGCCTGGAGAATCCCACGCACTTGCACTGAGGAGTCTGTTGGGCTATAGTCCATAGCATCACAAAGAGTCAGACACGACTGACGTGACTGAGCATGCACGTGTGCATATATATAAAAATCCTAAATAAAATATTAATAAGTCAAATTTTTATTTAAATAAAATCAGGCTAAAAATGTTATTTAGGAAAACAACAAAAGTTCAACATAAGAAAACCAATTCATTTACTTGACTACTATAATAGTTAAAAAGAAAAGTATAATGACTGTAAATACTCATTTTGATTAAAACACTTACTAAACTTGAAATAGAAGTAAATTTCCTTAAATAGAGAAAGAACATGTATAAGAAAAGAGTTAACAATGCAATTACTACTAAAACTTCAGAAACATTCCTTAACATTACTGAAGAGCAAGACAAGAGTCACTACTAGTATTACCATTATGTAACGTTTTGGAGGTCCTAATCAAGTCTATGAGATAAGTACACACACAAACACACATAGACATATATATCATATATATATATATATATGTATATAGTGAAAAAGAGTAGAAAAGTGATCATTATTTGCAAATCAAGTAACAGTATATTTAGACAACCAAAAAAAGAAAAACACTAGAATTTTTAATCAGTCAGTTTAGTTCAGTTGCTCAGTCATGTCTGACTCTTTGCCACCCCATGAATTGCAGCACGCCAGGCCTCCCTGTCCATCATCAACTCCCGGAGTTCACTCAAACTCACGTTCATCGAGTCGGTGCTGCCATCCAGCCATCTCATCCTCTGTTGTCCCCTTCTCCTCCTGCCCCCAATCCCTCCCAGCATCAGAGTCTTCTCCAGTGAGTCAACTCTTCCCATGAGGTGGCCAAAGTACTGGAGTTTCAGCTTTAGCATCAGTCCTTCCAATGAACACCCAGGACTGATCTCCTTTAGGATGGACTGGTTGGATCTCCTTGCAGTCCAAGGGACTCTCAAGAGTCTTCTCCAACACCACAGTTCAAAAGCATCAATTCTTCGGCACTCAGCTTTCTTCACAGTTCAACTCTCACATCCATACATGACCACTGAAAAACCATAGCCTTGATTAGACCGACCTTTGTTGGCAAAGTAATGTCTGCTTTTTAATATGCTGTCTAGGTTGGTCANGAGTCTTCTCCAACACCACAGTTCAAAAGCATCAGTTCTTCGGTGCTCAGCCTTCTTTATGGTCCAGCTGTCACATCTGTAATGGCTACTGGAAAGACCATAACCTTAATTATATGGACCTTTGTTGGCAAAGTATTTATTCTTTAATACCCTTCTAAGGATTGGAGGTGAAAAACTCAAAGCATCTAGCCCAGTGTCCAGCACACACTATACACTCATCTGTTCTCATTACTCATCATGCTCCCTCATCCACAGACACAGTCTCCAACCACATGGAACCTTCCAATGCTCCTACAACTAGCAATCCAGATCACTGTGCCTTTACACAAGCTGTCTATTCTTCTTGGAATGCTTCCACCACATATCCTGTGCTCTACCAACCCTCAGCTCAAATGTCTGCTCTTCTGGGACATTTTCCTGACACATCTGGAGACACTGAATCAGATTCCCTTCATCTTCTCCCATTCAGCACTTTGTTCAGATCTCTATTATTGGACCTAGTAAAGCATTTGTTCTCTGGTTTATCACATTAAGAACTCCACTGAGACAGGGATTGTCTTATCAGTTTCCTTTTAAAAATAACATCTATTGTGTGTTTGATACAGAAAAGTATAAAAAAGGGGCAAAGAACCATAATTCATCTCTCAGAAACCTCTTTTGGTTTTTAAGAAAATAGAGCAATATGGGAACAAACGTGGAAAATCAAAACTCTACAAAAAAGGTACAAAATGACAAGTAAAACTCTTCCAGTAACCAACCCTCACCCTAAAAGAATTCTTTAATAACAGTTGCTTACATAGCCTACCAAAAATACATTTGTATGTATATGTCAGAATATATATATATGCATATATATATGTGTGTGTGTGTGTGTGTGCTCAATTGTATCCAACTCTGTGACCCCAGGGGCTCTACCCACCAGGCTCCTCTCTCCATGGAATTTTCCAGGCAAGAATACTGAAGCAGGTTGTCATTTCCCTCTCCAGGGGATGGATCTTCCTGACCCAGGGACTGAACCCATGTCTCTGTCTCTTATACACATCTCTCTGTGCTCCCNAGCTCAACATTCAGAAAACTAAGATCATGGCATCTGGTCCCATCATTTCATGGGAAATAGATGGAAAAAGTGGAAACAGTGTCAGACTTTATTTATTGGGGCTCCAAAATCACTGCAGATGGTGATTGCAGCCATGAAATTAAGACGCTTACTTCTTAGAAGGAAAGTTATGACCAACCTAGATAGCTTATTCAAAAGCAGAGACATTACTTTGCCAACAAAGGTCGGTCTAGTCAAGGCTATCTATGGTTTTTCCAGTGGTCATGTATGGATGTGAGAGTCGGACTGTGAAGAAAGCTGAGTGCTGAAGAATTGATGCTTTTGAACAGTGGTGTTGAAGAAGACTCTTGAGAGTCCCTTGGACTGCAAGGAGATCCAACCAGTCCATCCTAAAGGAGATCAGTCCTGGGTGTTCATTGGAAGGACTGATGCTAAAGCTGAAACTCCAATACTTTGGCCACCTCATGCATTGGGAGGGATTGGGGGCAGGAGGAGAAGGGGATGACAGAGGATGAGATAGCTGGATGGCATCACCGACTTGATGGACATGAGTTTGAGTGAACTCTGGGAGTTGGTGATGGACTGGGAGGCCTGGCATGCTGTGATTCATGGGGTTGCAAAGAGTCAGACACAACTGAGTGACTGAACTGAAGTGAACTGAACTGATAAATACACCCAAATTTTTGAATATGTGCATTTTTAGGACAAGGAAGTCATTACTTTCTTTAGATTCTTAATGAGATAACACTACAAACTGGTTAAGAACCCACAGGTTTAAAATTCAAAATCTTTTGCATACCTATTTGTCAGAATTTAAGGGAAAAAAAAAAATTTGTACTGCTTTTAATTTTGGCTAATTTCCCAGGGTTACGTATAATTTATAGTACTTAGTGCAAAGCCTGGGGCTATTACAAAGTATAACAAATGAAAGGGAAGGGAAAAGGTTTTGATTTGACAAATAAAATCCAAACTATATCAAGTTGCATATAGAGAAGTAGCTGTTTCATACAACCAAAGTAACATTTAAGGGACACTAAATCCATTCAAAGTCAACAGGAATAAGGACCTACTGTATAGCATAGCACAGGGAACTCCACTCAATACTCTGTAATGACCTGTGTGAGAAAAGCATCTAAAAAAGAGTGGATATATGTATACGTATAACTGACTCACTTGGCTGCACAGCAGCAACTAACACAATATTGTAAATCAACTCTACACCAATAAAAATGAAAAACAAAGCAAAGTCAGTAGCAAACAACTGTTTCCCACAAGCCGCTCCTCTGGTGGGGCCACTATGCCAAAATGGTAGTACCATATTGCCCCCTACTGGACTAGACTGGGAAAGATAAACCTAAACAGGACTTCTATATTAGAGCACTTACTTTTTTTTTAACTGTTTACTTTTAAAAGGACTTAAATGTAATGTTCTTTTCCTACAGTTCAAGCTTAATCTAATATTAGCATAAGTCTAGGTTATTCCTTCTATTGTAATTTTATTATGGCAATAATTAAATGTGATGGAGACGTTTAGAGGAATCAATCACTAACATAAGGTAACACTTAAAAATTACTATATTTTTCTAAAAACTATACAGGATCTTATAGTTTAAAAGGACAAAGTCTCTAGTCTAACCAACTATATGGTGCACATCTCTGCCAAGTAGTTGCCCAGCGTTGTTTTACACATTCTGGTGACAGAAAACTCACCGTACCTGAAAACAGGATAATTCCATTTAGGACTGAAAATTACTCTATCTCTCCAGGAGAAAACCCCTCAAATATTTAAGCAGAGCAAATTCATCCCCGTAAATCATCTATTCTCCAAACTAAGTAACGCAAGTTCCTTTGGCAGCAGCTCCTGCGACCAGGGGTCAGATGTCTCCACCATTCCAAATACACTCATCTAAATGTGTGTTTGTTTCCACTGCTGCTATTATAACAAATTCCTGCAAATTTCATGATTTAAAACATACATTTAGTATATCAGTATTCTTTAGGTCAGAAGCCTGACACTGGTCTCACTGTGTCAACAGGGCCACATTCTTTTCTGGAGGCTTTAGGGTAGGAGGACCTGTTTTCTTGCCTTTTCTAGCTTGTAGAAACCACTCATTTTCTTTGGCTCATGACTCCCTCTCACTATCTTTAAAGGGAGCAACAGTGCATCTCTCTGACCCTTCTTCCACAATCACCTTTTCCTTTTACCACGATCTCAGCCAGGAAGGGTACTTTTAAGGACTCACATGATTAGGTTGAGCCCAACTAGACAATTCCTGGATGGCTCAGCAGTAAAGAATCTGTTTGCCAATACAGGAGACTGTTGTTTAATGGCAACCCATTCCAGCATTCTTGCCTGGATAATGCCATGGGCAGAGGAGCCTGGCGGGCTATAGTCCAAAGGGTGGCAAGGAGTTGGACACAACTGAATGAGCACACTCAGTTGTGTCCAACTCTTTGCGATTCAAGAGTTGATCCAAGAATTCTCCAAGCCAGAACACTGGAGTGGGTAGCCTTTCCCTTCTCCAGGGATCGAACCCAGGTCTCCTGCATTGCAGGCAGATTCTTTACCAGCTGAGCCACAAGGGAAGCCCATAATTACGGATAATCTCTGTTATCTCTCAGAGAAGGCAATGGCACCCCACTCCAGTACTCTTGCCTGGAAAATCCCTTAGACAGAGGAGCCTGGTAGGCTGCAGTCCATGGGGTCGCTAGGAGTCGGACATGAATGAGTGACTTCACTTTGACTTTTCACTTTCATACATTGGAAAGAAATGGCAACCCACTCCAGTATTCTTGCCTGGAGAATCCCAGGGATGGGGGAGCCTGTTGGGCTGCCATCGGCGGGGTTGCACAGAGTCAGACACGACTGAAGCGACTTAGCAGCAGCAGCAGCAGCTGTTATCTCTGCATCCTTAATTTTAATGACATCTGCCAAGTCCCTTCTTTTAAGGTATGGATACATATTCATAAGTTTGGGGGATTAGTACAGGGACTATTACAAAATGCATTCCCATCTGTATTGGTTCTTCATAAAGTAGAACATTCTATCTGAATGTGGGACTCCAGGAATGACCAGCACTGAGTGAAAAAAGGACTGTCATTTTAACCTTTGCAAATTGTTGTTGTTCAGTCACTAAGTCATGTCCAACTCTTTTTGACCCCATGGACTGCAGACTGCCAGGCTCCTCTGTTCTCCACTATCTCCCAGAGTTTGCTCAAATTCACAAACATTGAGTCAATGATGCTATCTAACCATGTCATCCTCTGCCACCACCTTCTTTTTCCCTCAGTCTTCCCCAGCATCAAGGTCTTTTCCAGTGAGTCAGCTCTTCTCATCAGGTGACCAAAATATTAGAACTTCAGCTTTAGCAAGTCTTTCCAATGCATATTCAGGATTGATTTCCTCTAGGATTGACTGGTTTGTTCACCTTGCAGTCCAAGGGACTCTCAAGAGTTTTCTCCAACACTGCAATTCAAAAGCATCAGTTCTTCAGCACTCAGTCTTCTTTAGGGTTCAACTCTCATATCCATTACTGGAAAAAAACCACAGCTTTGACCATACTATCCTTCGTTGGCAAAGGAATGACTCTGCTTTTTAATATACTGTAGAGGTGTGTCATAGCTTTCCTTCCAAGGAGCCAGCATCTTTTAATTTTATGGCTGCAGTCATCATTTGCTGTGATTTTGGAGCCCAAGAAAATAAAGTCTGTCACTGTTTCCACTTTTTCCCCTTTCTACTTGCCATGAAGTGATGGGACCAGATGCCATGATCTTAGTTTTTTGAATGTTGAGTTTCAACCCAGCTTTTTCACTCTCCTCTTTCACTTTCATTAAGAGGCTCTTTAGTTTCCTCTTCACTTTTTACCATTAGAGTGGTATCATCTGCATATCTGAGGTTGTTGCTATTTTTCCTGGCAATCTTGATTCCTGCTTATGATTCATCCAGTCCAGCATCTCGCATGATGTACTCTGCATATAAGTTAACATGATAATATACAGCCTTGCCATACTCCTTTCCCAATTTGGAAGTCAGTTGTTACATATCCGGTTCTTTTGGTTCTTGATCCACATATAGATTGCTCAGGTGACAGGTAAGGTGGTCTGGTATTCCCTTCTCTTTAAGAATTTCCCACAGTTTGTTGTGATCCACACAGTCAACGGCTTTAGCATAGTCAATGAAGGAGAAGTAGATGTTTTTCTGGAACTCCCTTTCTCCACGATTCAGTGAATGTTGGCAATTTGATCTTGGTTCCTCTACCTTTTCTAAATCAGCTGTACATCTGGAAGTTCTCAGTTCATGTACTGTGGAAGTCTGGCTTGAAGGAATTTCAGCATTACATTGATAGCATGTGAAATGAGTGCAATTGTGCTGTAGTTTGAACATTCTTTGGCACTGCCTTTCTTTACAATTAGAATGAAAACTGACCTTTTCCAGTCCTGTGGCCACTGCTGGGTTTTCCAAATTTGCTGACATATTGTGTACAGCACTTTAACAGCATCACCTTTTAGGATTTGAAATAGCTCAACTGGAATTCTGTAGATTTGTTAGAGGAGTAATGCTTCTTAAGGCACACTTGACTTCACACTCCAGGATGTCTGGCTCTAGGTAAGTGACCACACCATCACAATTATCTGGGTCATTAAGACCTCTTTTTGTAGAGGTCTTTTGTGTATTCTTGCCACCTTTTCTTAATCCCTTCTGCTTCTGTTAGGTTCTTACCATTTTCTGTCCTTTATCATGCCCATCCTTGTATGAAATCTTCCCTTGATAGCTCTGATTTTCTTAAAGAAATCTCTAATCTTTCCCATTCTGTTGTTTTTCTCTATTTCTTTCCATTTTTCATTTCAGAAGTCCTTCTTATTTCTCCTTGCTATACTTCTAATATCTGGACTGAAATCCAAAGAGCTTATCTAATCACATCCATAATTCACATTGGGCTACTAACTAAAACCCCTAAGCCTTGCTATAAACAGAGCTCTGAAGCTACTCCTGCCTCATCCTTTACTTGGCAGTTGTTTTTCTAAACACAAGTATAAAAACATATGTTTAATTCTATTAAATTTTATCTTGTTAGATTTTCCCTATTCTTGAGATCTTTTTGGACCTCAATTCTAACAGTTAACCTCTCTGTTATACTCTCAAGTCTCTGTCATGCACAATTACAGTTAAGTGTTCCTCATCATCACATGTTCCATCACCACTGATAGAAATCATGAACAGGACAAGGTATGAAAAGAAATGTCCCTGAAGTTTGGTGATTCTTAAATTCCTATATGTACCTAACTTGTGGAGGGGCTTCTCTGACCCCTCTCGAGAGATCATGATTTAGGAGGTCTGAGACAAGGCCTACAATGTTTTCGACATCTTTCCTAAAGTGAGTTTCAAGTGGTTGATCTGCAGGCACCTTTGAAAAAACATCCAGTCTGATACCCATTGTTAATCAGCTCCTTCTGGGTATGACCAAAATCCACCCAACTGTTTTCACATCCTGGTCACATTTCCTGCCACTTTTTAGGAAGTTACCATGGAAAAGAAACCTGATCAAATGCCTAGCTGAGTCCCAGTCATACAGGTGCTACTGCATTCCCCTGTTCTACCAGTCCTGGTTCAGGAAGATCCCTTGGAGAAGGAAATGGCAACCCACTCCAATATTCTTGTCTGGGAAATCCCATGGACAGAGGAGCCTGACAGGCTACAGCCCAGGGGGTTGCAAACAGTCGGACACAACTGAGCACACACAGACAAACCAGTCCCACTAGACTGCAAATGCAAGAAATAATATAGACGTGATTTGACTTTAGTGAATTTGTTCAATTAAGTTTTCCGTATCCTCACTGTCCACAATTTACTCTTTAGTTTCTGATCTAGAATCTTGCCAGGCTTTTAGATTCAAGGTCACCAGTTGGTAGGTAACAAAACCAAATTTCCTCAGCTTTGGAAAGTTNGAAGATCCCTTGGAGAAGGAAATGGCAACCCACTCCAATATTCTTGTCTGGGAAATCCCATGGACAGAGGAGCCTGACAGGCTACAGCCCAGGGGGTTGCAAACAGTCGGACACAACTGAGCACACACAGACAAACCAGTCCCACTAGACTGCAAATGCAAGAAATAATATAGACGTGATTTGACTTTAGTGAATTTGTTCAATTAAGTTTTCCGTATCCTCACTGTCCACAATTTACTCTTTAGTTTCTGATCTAGAATCTTGCCAGGCTTTTAGATTCAAGGTCACCAGTTGGTAGGTAACAAAACCAAATTTCCTCAGCTTTGGAAAGTTACAACTGCCCTCATTTGTCTCTAGATGTTTGGAAAATCTGCTTTTAAAACCTCTCAATTATCATGGAGGCTGCAAGTTTCTTCTCAATCTATTCTGGAATGTAATTCATCCAGATCTGAACACCTGAACCCATTTGGAAATGCTTAACAATCTGGACTGGTGACTGGGGAAACAGACTCTTGGAGGGCACAAACAAAACTTTGTGCATGCCAGGAGCCAGGAGAAACGAGCAGAGTCCCCACTGAGCCAGACTTGCCTGTGAGTGTCCAGAAGTCTCTGGCAGAGGTGTAGGTCGACAGTGGCCAGCTGAGGGGTCAGGGGAACTGAAAACAGCAGTGCATGCACAAGTCCTTTTGAAGGAGGCCACCATTACAATCCTCACAGCTACCATAGTTTGGCCTGGGCCAAATTAACAGGGAGGGAACACAGCCCCACCCATTAACAGAAAACTGGATTAAGATTTACTGAGCATGGCCCCACCCAGTTTCCCCCACAGTCAGTCTCTCATCAGGAAGCTTCCATAAATCTCTTATCTTTATCTATCAGAGACAAGAGAGAAACTAATCAAACTGATCACATGGACCACAGCCTTGTCCAACTCAATGAAACTATGAGACATGCCCTGTAGGGCCAACCAAGACGGATGTCACGGTAGAGATGTCTGACAAAATGTGGTCCACTGGAGAAGGGAATGGCAAAACATTTCAGTATTCTTGCCTTGAGAACCCCAAAAACAGTTCAGTTCAGTCGCTCAGTCGTGTCCGACTCTTTGCGACCCCATGAATCGCAGCACGTCAGGCCTCCCTGTTCATCACCATCTCTCGGAGTTCACTCAGACTCGTGTCCATCGAGTCCATGATGCCATCCAGCCATCTCATCCTCAGTCGTCCCCTTCTCCTCTTGCCCCCAATCCCTCCCAGCATCAGAGTCTTCTCCAGTGAGTCAACTCTTCGCATGAGGTGGCCAAAGTACTGGAGTTTCAGCTTCAGCATCATTCCTTCCAAAGAAATCCCAGGGTTGACCTCCTTCAGAATGGACTGGTTGGATTTCTTTGCAGTCCAAGGGACCCTCAAGAGTCTTCTCCAACACCACAGTTCAAAAGCATCAATTCTTTGATGCTCAGTCCTCTTCACAGTGCAACTCTCACATCCATACATGACCACAGGAAAAACCATAGCCTTGACTAGATTGACCTTTACTGACAAAGTAATGTCTCTGCTTTTTAATATGCTGTCTAGGTTNTCCCCAAGGGCTTTGGAAGTGGGCGAAGCTCCTGATTTCTTTGGTTTGTTGTCACTGACAGTGATGGATCTCCCATGGCCATCCAAGTTGACTGGCATTCCTTGTTCCAGTCACCCTGCAGGAGCAGCGCTTAGGTTGCCTGCTAAGGCAGCAGGACTCTTCTCAGGCAAGCCTGGCTGCTCCACGTCAGAGGCTGTGTTGGCATGTGCAGTGTGCCTTTCTCCCAACTAATGTGGCTTTGAGGTAATGAAGTTCAGGGCCTTTCCAATTTGATGGCAGCCCCACTTCCAAACAGGATGACCACCTCCAAGTTGTAATGTCTTTTTCTAAGATGATTTAACTTGTGCATTTCTAAGATGATTGCACTTGTGCAAATTGAGAATGCCGAGCTTCCAGTAGTGAGGAGGTGGTGGTCAGTACAAAGAACTCAGACCCCTGCCTTTTGGCTTTTTGCATCTTCCTGGTAATGGTGCAAGAAGAATCATTCCCAGCAGTTCATCACCAAAAACGTCACAGAGCTGACTACCCTGTAGCCCAGAACCAGGTGTGTCTACTCTTGAGCACTGGAGAGTAGGAGAGAGGCCATGCTAGATGTCCCTTTCTGGCTGATCCAGGACATGAGTCTGGATGGCAGTGTTATACCCTGTTAAGAGAACATGACATCAACTCTTTAAAAAAAAAAAAAATCAGCTTTTTTTGTTGTTGGTTTCCTTTAAGTTTTGGCCATGCAGTGCAGCATGTGGGATCTTATTTCCCCAACCAGGGGTTGAACCTGTGACCCCTGCATTGGAAGCATGGAGTGTTAACCACTGGACCACCAGGGAAGACCCCATAGCATCAACTCTTAAAACACCCAGGGGGGCAGGGGGAGAGGCTGGGGTTCCATTCTGCCAAGTGAGGCCCTACCTCTGCATTCTGATTACTCTTCTGAAATTAAGAATGAAAAGCCTCCATAATAAAATGGGAAGATTTGAAATCAAAATGTTAGTACAAGTCCTGGTCTTAGCAGTTTATTCGCATGATCTCAGTGTCCATTTGCAAGCATGTAAAGTGACCAGTAGAACAGTAGTAGTATGGTTGTGGAGAGTAAGACAAATTAGAGCCCTTGGAAAACTAAAACCTCAGGAAAATGTTAATGGTTCCTACTGAGGACTTAAAGGCAGGAACTGTGCTGCTTCCTGTTCAGACTGAAATATGCCCTAGCCACAGCAACAGGAGCAGCTGTGCCCTGGAGAGCAGCCCCCTGGCTTTGTCAGGGGCCTTCTATGCACAGAGTGGCAGGCTGTATCCATGGCAGTAGGCCTCGCGCCTTCCTTGGTTCTGCCAAACCCAATGGGAACTTCAGAGGCATGCAGAAGCCATAGCCTCAAACATCCCTGATGCCCAAATCCAGGAGACTTGAATGTGGGGACATGGAGTGGAAGCTCTAGATAGTAGTCTATTTATCTTCTTTCACTCTCCAATTTCTACATATTCTCGCTTCGCTTTTTTAGCCTACCCTCACACTGTGCCCAGAAAAAAATAACCACATTTATATGACACTCTATGGGTTATTACTTTCACGTATATGAGACAGGATACTGACTCTCCCAAGGTCACTGCCTTGATGAGCTTCTGGCATATGGAGGTATCACCTAACCAGGTGTGCTGTGCTTAGTTCTGAAATTGCTGGTGAGATCTGGAGAGGATCAGAATGAAACTGATAATAGTTGATATAAAATCCCCAAATGAAGAAAGTAGTAATTGAATGTTGTCTCCAGAGAAGGGAGGAAGGTCACTGAGGAAGGAGATATTTCATGTTTTATTTTACACCATATGCTTGTTTTACATAAATCAAAAAATTGAATTTAAAAGGATATATTTAAGTGTTAACAGAATATATGACAGGAAATATAAACTGGAGTAGGTAGAGCTTTAACAGAGGGGTGTGGAAAGAGCCCCCACCCAAACCTTTCTTGTGAAAAACACAGGAGTAATTGTCATGCTCTAGGCACCAAAGGACCGATCTGTAGGCCTCCTTCCCACAGACTGGCCTCAGGAAGGAGGAGGTGGGCATGTCCACAAAGGTCGTCCACCTTGACAACCCTACTCAAGACTCAAGGAGACACACAGAAAGCAACACACAACGCCTTGTATGTAAGGCCAAAAAAAAAGATGCAAAGAAAAGCTACAGGAAAGAAGAGGTGGTGGTGGCAGGTCCATTAGTACCTTTCTGGCTACAGGCAAGTGCAAACCTCTGCCTGGCCCTCTGCTCAGAGAAAGTTGTATTTCAAACTGGTATATACTGTCCCCAGAGGCAATATGAAGCCATGAAAAGAGCTTTAGCACATCAGCCCCTTCTAGACCCACAGTTCTGTGGTGGGACTAAGATGGTTGCCATCCGTTCATTTATGCCTCCTACCCTCCTTAAGCAGCTACANAAGTTGTATTTCAAACCGGTATATACTGTCCCCAGAGGCAATATGAAGCCATGAAAAGAGCTTTAGCACATCAGCCCCTTCTAGACCCACAGTTCTGTGGTGGGACTAAGATGGTTGCCATCCGTTCATTTATGCCTCCTACCCTCCTTAAGCAGCTACACTTGTTGCCCACGCAAGTGTCTTGCAGTCTAGTAGGGAATTATTGGAGACGGACAATGAGATCAGGGCAAAAGTATCTAACTACTCGGGTCAGACAGAAGGCTTCCTGGATGGGAAGGTTATGGGAACTGAGCTTTCTGGATTAAAGGATTTGCCAGGTAGATGGAGAGAGGAGGGACCAACCAGGATGAGCGAGTAGATCTAGTTCCAGTGAAAGAAACAGGCTTTGAATCAAGGCAACCCCATCCAGAGACATGTACTAGTGACAGTTCTTGGTCAGTTATGTGGGTCCCAAGTGACAGAAATGGGAGTGTCTCAAATACCAGAGTTCCCACATCTCTGGCAGTGACCTTGAATATCATCATTAGGGTTAATATATCAAAAGGCAGACAGTCGGTTTGGTGGACAAAGTAGGTGACTAGGTTGCGATTCCCACCACCAAGCAGGGATCTGGAGATGAGTGGCTCTGTACCGCAGAGTGGGCTTAGGACAGGACCCATAGACTGTGACACCTGGCCTGGCATAGGCTGTTTCCCTAGACTCTGATCTAGTCTCTTAGGGATAGGTAGCTCAGCTGGTAAAGAATCTGCCTGCGATGCAGGAGGCCGGTTCGATGATTTCTGAGAAGATCCGCTGGAGAAGGCTACGCACTCCAGTCTTCCTGGGCTTCCCTGGTGGCTCAAATAGTCAAGAATCCGCCTGCAATGCGGGATCGATCCCTGGGTTGGGAAGATACCCTAGAGGAGGACATGGCAAACCCACTCCAATATTCTTGGCCCAGAGAATCTCCATGGAGAGGAGCCTGGCAGGCTACAGTCCATTGGGGTCGCAAAGAGTCGGACGCGACTGAGCGACCAAGCGCCGGGACTACCCACCAACCTGCGCTTTGGTGGCCCGGGAAGAATGGGGGGCGATGTATCTTGGAGAGGGACCAAGGAACCGGGATTACAGGCCGCACCCTAGGCTGCCTTGAGGGAAATTCTTGCCCCCTGTCCCCAGGATGCGTTCCGGCGGGCCTGGCTGTGCGAGGTCTGGGGCTTTGGCTGCAGACGGATTAGGTCTGATCCGATTAGAGCCTGGGAGGTCCACTTCGCCCCCTTGCCTGACACTGTCAGCGCCCTCCCCGCCCTCGTGGGGTCTCGGGGACCTCCCGGAGACCCTTCGCCCTGAACACCGGGTTGGTGCAGAAATCCGAGAAGCTCTGTGTGCCCTGGGTTCGGCTCACTGGCACAGCGCGGGCTGGGGCTTCCGCCCCCTGCGGCCCTTCCGAGCCCCGCCCCGAGCCTGCGGGTGTCTGGGCGCCCCCTCTGTGCTCGCCGCTTGGCGGGTGGGTTCGTCGCGGTTGGGGGGCCTGTGCCAGCCCCTCCACTGGGAGAGCGGGACCACGGCCCCGCCCCGCAGGTCTCCCGCCAGTGCACCTGGCGGCTAATGCCACGCGCGGCACTGTGCGCCTGCCCGGGCGCTACCCCGCGTCCGTTTGTCTCCGCGTGCAGAGCCGGGGGTCTGTCTGTCCCCACCGCAGGAGGACTGAGCAGGGCCGGCGTCAGAGCTACGTGCGGCTGGGCGGGCGCGGCGGGCGGGGTTGGGGCGGCGCTGAGCGCGGCAGCGGCGGCGCGGGAGGCGGGGAGGCGCGGCGCGCCGGGGACAGCGGCGGACGGCGGCGGCATGCGGCTTCTCCCTT
>SJYV01056334.1:3248895-3365798 GCA_006410875.1 Neotragus pygmaeus
GACGGAGTTCCCCCGAGCTCTCTCCTCTCCAGCAGAGACGTGCGCGGGTGGCTGGGGCCTGCCCCCTGCGTGTCTGAGCTCCCGCCCTCAGCCCCAGCTCAGGGAAGCAGCCCCTGAGCCAAGACCTCCAGGAGGCGCCTGGCGCCCCCGCTTGGAAACCTGTCTCTTATACACATCTGGCGTAATGATGGGGCGTGGCCTTGGGAAAGCTTTGAGCTGAGGCTTAAGGTTGGCGGGGGTCTGAGAGAGCAGCCGCGGCAGGGGCGGGGCGCTGCCCCAGCTCTAACAAGCGCGCGGTCGCTGACGCTCCGCCCCTCTCCCTCCCTCCCACAGTGCCTGAGGCGGGCAGCGCCGTCGAGGCAGACACGCAGGTGAAGAGCGTCCCGGCGTGGGAGCCGCGTGCTAACGACACGCGGGAGAAGGCCGGCCCACCAGCAGCTGGGAAAGATGGGACTTCTCGGACTGCGCCCGGCGGCGAGCAAGCCTTGGTGGGCCCTGGGGTCGGGGCTGAGGAGGCGCTGGAGGCGTCGGCGGCGGTGACAGGCACAGCCTGGTTGGAGGCCGAGAGCCCAGGCCTGGGCGGAGTGACCGCAGAGGCGGGCAGCGGCGACACCCAGGCCCTTCCAGCCACGCTCCCGACTCCCGACGAGGCCCTTGGGCCGTCCTCGACGTCCGCTGCCACCTTCGAGGCTACGGAGGCCAGTGAACCACCCTCCCCCACCCCTGGCGACAAGCCGAGCCCAGGCCCTGAACTCCCCAAGGAGAGCCCCATGGAGGTTTGGCTGAACCTGGGAGGCAGCACACCCGACCCTCACGGGCCAGAGCCCACGTACCCCTTTCAGGGCACGCTGGAGCCCCACCCAGCATCAGACATAATTGACATCGACTACTTCGAAGGGTTGGATGGTGAGGGCCGTGGCGCCGACCTGGGAAGCTTCCCTGGGTCGCCAGGTACCTCAGAGCACCACCCTGATCCTGGGGGAGAGACCCCTTCCTGGAGCCTGCTTGACTTATACGATGACTTCACTCCCTTTGATGAGTCTGATTTCTACCCTACTACATCCTTCTATGATGACTTGGATGAAGAGGAGGAAGAAGAGGAGGACAAGGATGCAGTGGGAGGCGGAGACCTGGAAGATGAAAATGACCTTCTAGTGCCCACTGAGAAGCCTGGTCTGGGGCCCGGGACAGGCCAGCCCACCAGTCGGTGGCACGCTGTCCCTCCACAGCATACTCTGGGGATGGTCCCGGGCAGCAGCATTGCCCTCAGGCCCCGCCCAGGAGAGCCAGGCAGGGACCTGGCCCCAAGCGAGAATGGCACCGTGTGCCGCAGTGGCTTTGTGAGACATAACGGCTCCTGCCGGTCAGTGTGCGACCTCTTCCCAAGTTACTGTCACAATGGCGGCCAGTGCTACCTGGTGGAGAACATTGGGGCCTTCTGCAGGTAAGGATGTGGCAGGCAGGTGTCCAGGGGGTTTGTCAAGAGAACTCTTGAAGCGGGCATGGGAGGCTGCCTCAGCAGAGAGGAGGTTGTGACAGGTTCCCAGAGCTTGTGTGTTTATGGGTCAAGAGATGGTCCCAGTAAATATTCTACAGACTAACAGCTTAAATGTACTTTCTGTGAGCTCATCACTAGGAGAGTTTCCTCAGAAGTAAGATTGTGCATTTCCTCTTAAGTGTCGTGCCCTTTACCAAACCAGTGAACTAAAAAGGCGAACGAAAGGACTTAGCCAAGGATTTTGGATAAGGCCTTTGCTGGCTTGAGGGCAAGTTCTTGTTGGCAAGTTCTAGCTAAATTTGCAGAAGGAGAAGGTCCATAGACACCCTGGGAGAAGAGAGAACTGCTGACCACTCCCTCTGAGCCATGTGCAAGGGAGAAGAAGGGCTCCGTGACCCTGGGGGGCACATGCTTCAGGTGGTATGAATGAGGACCTTCTCACTGGATAAAGACCCAGAGAGCAGCCACTCAAACAGGTCAAGTCAAGCAGAGTGTCCTTCCTCACACAGCAGACGTTTGGTGTTTCTTAGTTCTGGGTAGTGACTTTGCTCCTTCTACCTTGGTTATTGTCTTCCTGGAGATACTCAGTCTGACATGTTTTAAAGACCCAGAGAGTTTAGTGTCAGAGTAAGGATATTGTGTGCAGCCACCAGCCCATGCCTCGTTAGTAATTAACCCCATATACCTTCCCTCACAGCAAGGTAGTTAAACTGCTGGAGAGCTCACGGGCTTATTCTTATTCTGGATGAGGCACATGTCCAGGGCTGAGTGGTTTGCTTCTCTCCATCCTCTACAGGCCCTAGAAGTGGCAAGTAGACCTCAGATTCTTCTGGGACTTGTTTCCACCAGTCCTAAGAGTGAAACATTTCTGTAATCTGGGTATCTCTGTTTTTTTAAGTGCCATTCCCTATGTTTCTTTTTCTGGGTCTTTTTGGAGGTATATAAAGAGTTCAGATTCTATAGGTCTTAATGTTCTGATAGAAGAATAATATAATGCATGTATGCTGTGCCTTTGTCATTAAAGCTTGAGTTTCCTTTCTATGAAGTTCTTTCCTATAAATGATTGTGTCATTAGGGTCACTAACATAAAATGTGTCCACACAGCTCTGATTGGAGCTGTCCAGCCATTGCCAAAAAGAAGAACTATGATCAAGATATTATGGCAACAAGACCTTGCTGGTTGCTTAAGGGCTACCAGAAATACAAGGAAACCCTGATTTTGCTCTTTAGACTCTAGTTGTGGAGGGAGGACTATAGTAATGATTTTAGCCTGGGAGCTATGGAATCTCTGTGCAAAATTAGTATCTTTCATCCTATTGGAGGCCTGGGTTTTCATCTTTGAAGTTAGCTCCTCATCAGAGTATTAAATTTGGAGCCCTCGTTGCCTCTGGAGCACTAGAACAGTTCCCAGAACCTCCTGGAACTATCAAGGGACCCCCAATAGTAAGCATGACCTAAACTGACCATGGATCCTCCAGTGGATCCTGCCTTAGGAGGACTTCTCACTAGTCCATCCCAGCCCCCCTTGCACAGCTTCCATCCCAGGATCATCCACCCTGGGCCTCCCTACTAGAAATGCCTCCTCTGACCGGTAACCCAGGCCCAGCCCAGGCTTGGAAACTGTTTTACATTCCACTCACAGGAGGCCGCCGAGCCCTTGGTTGCAGACTGCAGCATGCTTTTGTCTGTGTCACCCGACCACTGCAGGGAAACGAGCAGAGCTATGGCAGAACTTCTCCAGAGCACTCTGTTAGAGGGACCCTCTTTCCCCGCTGTCCTCCAACAGCCTCCCACGACTGCAGAGGGGCTGCTGGATCAGAGAATTCACTGCTCGCCACAGAGCCCCACCCTCTTCTAGGTGTGGAGTGGCTAATTCTCCCAGGTTTGATTTCCCCATTTCTGGACTCCTTTCTCCTCTGTCATTCACCCTGAGGTTCATGTCCTCCCTCCTTTGCCTGCCTCTGTATCCTTCCACATTTTTTCCTCTTTGAAGCAGCCTTGTTCCCATGGAAACAGCAATGTCATTGGAAGAGTTGGAGCCTGGGAATGTCCCCAAGGGCAGGAGAAAGTCACTCAACAAAAGGACTGAAACCCACCAACCAAGCGGGTTGATTCTCACTCTGCTTTCGTGACAGTTCTCATGGTGACAGGACAGAAAGCTATAAGGGCGGCACTTGGGGGGCTGCTGAGATGAGGGAGAATGTACATCTATCTTTGTGCTCGTCTGTGTCTGTCGCTTCCTTATTTTCAGTGTCTGGTTAGCCACATGAACTAGATGGGACTGCAATGCCCCAGGATAGGGCGGGTCCTACTACTTTGTGAAGGTACCTCCTATTAATCTTGTTTTTCATCTTTCCCCCCCCCCCCACCAGAGCCCAGGGCAGGGGCTTGGGGGTTTCTGGGGGAATCTTGTGATTGTTGTCATTGAAGTGGAAAACGGAGTTCCCTTCCCTCAGTCACTTCACAGGCCTGTGAATGGCCAGTGTGCTCAGTTTCTCAGCACCCGATTTACCTCATTTGTGTCAACCGCCCTTGACGCATTTGTGCCACACATTCTTCCTGGTGTGGTTGTAAAGACAGGCAAGAATAGCAACCCTAAAGTCTGCACGGGTGAGGACACCACACTTCCTCTAGCTGCTCATAGGAGCAGGATGTTGACGTAAGCCCCGGGGTCAGGGGTCAGACGCTCACTGCGGCCATGGCTGCCTGCCCGTCGCCTCAGCCTCACCCTGTCACCACTGCAGGTGCAACACGCAGGACTACATCTNGACAGGCAAGAATAGCAACCCTAAAGTCTGCACGGGTGAGGACACCACACTTCCTCTAGCTGCTCATAGGAGCAGGATGTTGACGTAAGCCCCGGGGTCAGGGGTCAGACGCTCACTGCGGCCATGGCTGCCTGCCCGTCGCCTCAGCCTCACCCTGTCACCACTGCAGGTGCAACACGCAGGACTACATCTGGCACAAGGGGATGCGCTGCGAATCCATCATCACCGACTTCCAGGTGATGTGCGTGGCTGTTGGCTCGGCCGCCCTCGTGCTGCTCCTGCTCTTCATGATGACGGTGTTCTTTGCCAAGAAGCTCTACCTGCTCAAGACTGAGAACACCAAGCTGCGCAGGACCAAGTGAGTCTGTGACTGCCAGCCCCACCCTATGGGATCCAGGAATGTGGTCCTGAGAGTTTCTGGCATCTGCTGTCCATCCCTGCTTGCGTTTTTCATACCAGAGATTCACCCAAGCTTACCCGTTCCTACACAGAATGTGCTGGAATTGCAGCAGAGGTTAGGCCCCTGTGGCAGACTGCAGCTGTCCAGCACCATTCCACACACACACTTGCCACCTTCTCTTCGGATGCTTAGGAAAGGCAACCAGAGTATAGCAGCTCCCGACTCTGGTCAAGTAACTGGTTAAGTACCACGCTCAGCTCCCCACTCCTATCTGATTACACCTGATTCCCAGGTCTTTGACAGCCAGAGGCCGGTATGAGGATTTCGCTCCCAAATCAGCATGAAGTGACTCCTCCAGCTCCCTCAGATGTGCCGTCCTCTTCAGTGAAAGGATTTAGCAGCGCGTTGCTTTTCAAACTGGTCCACCCTGGTCCAGGCAGAAGAACAGAGGGCTCAAGGAAGTCCCCGTTCCCTCTCAGTAGGATGTTGGGAGTGCTAGGACCTCGGCCTTACTTCCTCCACTTGAATTTGAAGGGCCATATGTGCATGTGGAGTCTCGTTTCAGCTCTTCTCTGAGCAGAGGAGTGACACCCGTGCACCTGTGAGAACCAGCATGCATTTGCCCTTGAAGCCCACGCCTTGAACACTTGGATGTGACCTTACCCACCGTGAAACAGTCACTGTTACCACTTAGCAAAGTAAAGAATCTTCTGAAATGTCACAGGAGTCAGACAAGGAGACTGGAGTTCAGCTTCCTCAGGACCCAAGAGGCAATTTATGCGGGCCCACCCCACCCCCTTTTCCCCCTGTTGTTTCCNAGCACATGCGTGTGTGTGTGTGTGTGTGTGTGTGTGTGTGTGTGTGTGTACCCTCTTCCAAGGGGCTGTTGGCAAAGCAGAAATATTTCAGACTCCTCTGCAACTCCTGACACCTGGGCCCAGAGGCACAGGTAACGGCTGGGGTCTGCTGAGTGTTGATTTTTATTAAATAGTGCTCTAGGCCTCAACGTTTTTCCAGGAAGCCTCACTTCCAAGAATCAGAGGCACAGGAGCACAGCCATAACCCTCACAGCCACCCCAGTTCCCACAGGTTGGGGTGGGAGGTGAGGCATTGATGCCAGCGAAACCACTCCCCACCACTGGCTCCCACCGAAGCTGCTGGAAGAGCCCACACGATCAAGCTCAGATGCAAAGGTCGTGGGGGGCACCCGTGAGGTGAGTGAGATTGGCCTCACTCCCTTCATGCCCACGACATCTCATGCTCCATTTAAACAGCTGCCCTTCCCCTCAACACGCCCATCCAGAACCTCCAGGCCCCCAGCTGCCTGGACACCCCCTTGCACTTCACGGGGCACTCAGCAGCCCTCCCAATCCATCAGTGACTAGAGTGAGCTCCAGCTTAGCAAGGGGACGACCTTTCACCTGCCTCATTCAAGGTTATTACCCCAAAGTCACAACTTTAAAAAAGCATTTCAGCTCTAGATGGAGAGCTGGACAGTGGGAGGCCAGCGGGAGAGGCGGGTGGAGCAGGCAGGATCCAGCAGGGACAGCAATCCGCAGCTGGAGGTCAGTACTCGGGCTCTGAGCGGGGCAGGGAAGCGGCCTTCAAGGAAAAGCGGGCCCCAGCCCCAGCCTTGCCCTCACTGGCAGCAGGATTTCGGGCAAGTATCTCCCCAGTGTGAGCCCCAGGTTCCTTTCCTTGCCCAGGAGGGACTAGCAGGTTGCTGAGAGGCTGCTACCCCGCCAGCCCCACACACCTCAGATCTTGAGTCACCTAGGCTCTGAGCCTCCTGCTATGTGAGCCCCCGTGGGAGCTCTGACGTGGCTTCCAGGGCCTCCCAGGTACCCATCCACTCATTAACATCTCCCCTCACAGACCACTCCCAGGAAATGATGGGGGAGAGCAAAGTGGCCACCTGGATGCAGGTCGCTCAGCTCAACCACCCTCTCTCCCAAGAGTCCAATCTCTGACTTTGAAGACTAGATGAAATGGAAGATGTGACGTGACTGGCATCTTGAGCTATCTCTTCCTCTTCAGGGTAAGGACCCTCCTTATTCCTTCATCCTTGCATCCCCCTACAGCTTCTCAGGCCATTCCAAAAGATATTTGCTGGATGGATGGATAGATGGACGGGTGGGTGGATGAACGGGTGGATGGGTGGGTGGATGGATGGATGGGTGGATGGATGAGGGAGTGAGTCAGTGGCCCCTCGACTGGGAGACTGCAGCAGGCGTGCTGCCAGGCAGAAGACAAAGAAGCATTGGCTGCCAAAGCCAATGACTAGTCAGGCCCACAGCAGACAAGGCCTGGCAGTTGAACCCAGATAAAATCTTTGATTGGCAATCTGTTTGGAAACCAATATGAATATTTGCCATTAAATACATACTAATCTCTTTCCCAAGGCCTCTTTGCACAGTAAGGGGCACCTTTGCTGTCCGAGGCCTCAGTCATCTTTCCCAGTCAGCTCTTCAAATCAAGCTCTGCAGTCACAATGGTGAGACACAGGAAGACATAGGAAGAAGGAACTCAGGCAGGGGTGGGGATGGGGGTTCAGCAGCCACTGGCCTCCTGGGACAGCCAGGCCCCAGCCTCCCTGGACCCACCCACGTGGAAAGGCCTGAGTGGGCTGCAGCATCGTGGCATCTGGCTCACCCTGGTTCCCGCTCTGAGCCTCAGTGTCCGGAACCAGCTGGCCTCTGGGAGGCCTCCTAGCTCTGACATTGGGTGTGCTGTGGGCATGTCTGATGCTTACAGTGATTATGGTCAAAGTGTCCACCAGACTGGAGGTCAGTGATGGACACACTGCAACTGTGACCCCTTGACTCCTCCCATTCCCCTTAAAAAGCCTCCAGACACTCACGATGCTAACTAAGGAAATCTTGCTGCTCAGGCATGGTCCAAACCGTAGCATGGGCACCACCTGAGAGCTCGTTAGAAATGCAGAATGTCAGGTACCCATCCCAGACCGACTAGATAGGACGCCCCCACTTTAACACAACCCCCATGGCACATGCACACACAAAGAAGTGGGTTCCTGGGCACTGTGATCCCAGGAGGAGGCTGCCATGAGCACGTTCAGTTGAAACACAAATGGAACCAGGCATCCTGTTTGGTTTTATGTCGTTTTGTTTGTTTGCTTGCTAAATCTGGCTAATCTAAACCCAGAACAACCTTTGGATGAGCAAGCAGTGAATATGTCATTCTCCCTACTCTGCCGAGAGGAAAGAGAAATCTGGGGCTTTCCACTGTGCCTACACTCCCAGAGCCGGTGAGTGACGGAGTTGGGACAGGACCTTGGGTTTCAGATTCCAGCCTGCTCTTTCCCCACACCAATAGCTCCTCAGCTGCCTCAGCACAAAGCTTACTAAAAATAAGAATGAGATGGAAGAGACAGGGATGCACCCAAACCGATGGTGGGGACTTCAAGGGAAATGGGAAGGCTGTGTTTTTGTCTTGCACACCTTCAAATTGTCTGACTGGTTCTCCTTGGGAATGCCCTGCTTTCGTGATTTTCTTTTATTTTTCTGCTTTTTGTCTGTGCTATGGGGCACGTGGGAACCTTAGTTCCCTGACCAGGGATCAACCCTTACCCCTCCATTGGCAGTGCAGAGTCTCAGTCGCTGGATGGCCAGGGAAGTCCCACTTTTGTGGTTTTAATTAACCTCCAATGAAAATAAATAAATTTATATTAAAAAAAATAAATAAAACAAAGGAAATAAATGAGCAAATGCACTCCATCTAGTCAGGGGCAGGAGGTGGGTGGGTTTGGGGGAGTGGAACCCAGCACGAGGGAATGAACTATTTCAAAATCTCCTCTGGAGCTTTTTCACACACCCGGGAACCCAGCTCAAGGAAGCAATCAGACATGCAGACAAAGATTCCTTTATGTACAGCTGGTACAAACCATGCTTTCAGAAAATATTGAATATCATGAGAAAATGCTCATGATGTTCAAAAGGAAAAGGACACCAAAGTGAGTGTGTGTTACTGTTACTGTTCCAGAAAGGAATGTATGTATAATGCGAAAGATTAGAGTTGTGCAGAAATGTTCTGTGTCATTTGGGGAGGGAGAAACCATTACGGTTGATACTTTCTTAGTTCTCTAAATGTTCTCAATGAACACGCAGCCTTCAAGATTTTTTGAAATAAAAATAAATATGCTTGTTGGGACTTCCCTAGTGGTCTAGAGGTTAAGACTCACAGCTTCCAATGCAGGGGACATAGGTTCAATCCCTGGTCAGGGAACGAAGACCCCATATGCCTCGTGGCGAAGCTAAGAACAAAAAAAGATACTTGAATCCCACCTCAGACTGAACCAGAATCTCTGAAGGCTGTGAATTCCAGAAATCCAGACTTCTAAAGTGTTTGGGTGTCCTCCGTGCCTACACCACACCAGTGCTTTAAATCTTCACTAACAGACAGTAAGGAGATCCAACCAGTCCATCCTAAAGGAAATCGGTCCTGAATATTCATTGGAAGGACTGATGGTGAAGCCGAAGCTTCAGTACTTTGTCCACCTAATGCGAAGAACTGACTCATTGGAAAAGACCCTGATTCTGGGAAAGATTGAAAGCAGGAGGAGAAGGGGACAGCAAAGGATGAGATGGTTGGATGGCATTATCTACTTGATGGATATGAGTTTGAGCAAGCTCCAGGAGTTGGTGATGGACATGAAAGCCTGGCAAGCTGTAGTCCATGGGGTCGCAAAGAGCTGGACATGACTGAGCAATGAACTGAACTGAACAGCCCAGGCCAGAAGAGGTCCCGCTCCTACCTGTGCAAGACTCCAGCCACCTGACCCCAACGACCTCCAGGTGGCTCTCAGGAAGGAATGGCTGGGCAGAGAGGGGAGCCTGAGGGCGAGGAAGTGCACCTCAGGCAAACACTCACCAGCATGTGACTTCCTCTGACTTGAAAGAAAACAGAGCTCTGTGGCTCTATGGAAATCACTTTGCAAATGAAATGAAAATCAAGGCCTTGGAGGCAGCCAGCCCCACAGCACTTCCCTGGAGCCCCTCATTTGGGAACACAATTATAGCCAAACAGGTGGCACCACCCCTCTTGTAACTCAATCAGAATCTTCTCTACAATTCATATGTCGCTGGGTTGTAGGGCCACCAATGTGGATTTTGGACGTCAGTCCAGGAAGTCCTTGTGCTTCGGAAGAGGAAAGCCGCTTGGACACCATGATACCAAGTCAATGCTTATGTCGGGAATCACGTTAGCCAGGGCTCTAGTGGCACACAGACTGAACGGGAGGCAGAAGAGACCAGTCTGGATGGCTGAAAGCAGGTTTGACCCGGTAGGTCTCCTCCCACCTTGGTGTCTCCTCCCTGCCTCTCTCTCTCTCCCCCTTCCCCAAAGTGCCCAGAACCTCCTCCTGAAGGTTCCACCACATCTGGGCCCCACTGAAGATCTGTTTTAGTCAAATGCCCTTTCTTTTTTTTTTTANTCCCTTGGACTGCAAGGAGATCAAATCAGTCAATCCTAAAGGAAATCAGTCCTGAATATTCATTGGAAGAACTCATACTGAAGCTGAAACTCCAATACTTTGGCTTCCTGATGTGAAGAACTGACTCACTGGAAAAGACCTTGATGCTAGTAAAGATTGAAGGCAGGAGAATGGATGACAGAGGATGAGATGCTTTGATGGCATCACCAATTTGATGGACATTCTCAAACGCAAGCT
This sequence comes from Neotragus pygmaeus, assembly GCA_006410875.1. Classification (NCBI taxonomy): domain Eukaryota; kingdom Metazoa; phylum Chordata; class Mammalia; order Artiodactyla; family Bovidae; genus Neotragus; species Neotragus pygmaeus. Next base: position 3,259,251 of record SJYV01056334.1, read on the forward strand.
CTGGGAGTTGGTGATGGACAGGGAAGCCTGGCGTGTTGCAGTCCATGGGGTTCCAGACACAACTAAGCAATTGAACTGAACTGACCATGTGGAGCTTTCATTGTCTTAGCAGTGACCATTCGACCCTTTTCATTTGCAAGTCATTTTTCCTTGGAGAAGGAAATGGCAAACCACTCCAGTATCCTTGCCTGGAAAATTCCATGGATGGAGGAGCCTGGCAGACTACAGTCCATGGGGTTGCAGAGAGTCAGACATGACTAAGTGACTTCACTTTCACTCTCCTTGACAAACAAAATAGGATCTTCAGGGTTCTGCTTTCTTTATATCATGCATCAGCAGTATACCTTCAGTATCAAAAAGCAGATCTATCCCCTTTTCATCTCTTTGTTGATCTAAATATAACTTTAAGTACCCTGAGTCTTCCTTAGCCATTCTTGCAAGTCTGTGCTCATTTTTCCATTTGCTATTATTATAGATCCAAGCCTCCTTCTACATTTGCCTTAATTTGACTTCACCTTTTCTATATTTTTAAAAAATTGATCTCAGGCTGGTAAAATAAAAAAAATTTAACTGTTGGAGTTGGATGATACACTAATAGGGTTCATTAGGCTAGTCTTATTACTTTTGAAACTCATCAAAGAAAAAGTCAAACAAATATATAAATACAAATGTTTATACACACACACACACACACACACACACAAACACACAGAAAGTGAGAGAGGATAGTCCCCATTTCTTCTTCATTGGGATGTATTTTTCTCCCTAAATGTTATTTTATTGGTTGGGGTAATTTGCTTTTTTTTTTTGGTCATGCCACATGGCTTGCAGAATCTTAGTTCCCCAATCAGGAATTGAACCCAGGCCATGGCAGTGAAAGCACAAGTCCTAATCCCTGGACTGCCAAGGAACTCACACAGATAATCTGGCTTTAACTAAAGTCTGAATTACACCAATCCTTTTATTTTCCAGCCCAGATTTCTAAGGCAGTTTTTCTTTGACTGCCTTTTCCTCTGAACTGTTTGAAGTCTACATATCAAAAATCTAGTATATTTTCTAATTATGCCTACTTCTCCCATCCGATCAGGAATACAAATTTTAAAAGTTTTTTTCACTTTGGAGTAGATTAGTTCCCCCATTATCCTTTAGGGCAGTGGTTCTCAACGTGTGGTCCTTATAGCAGCAAGAACATTGCCCAGGAGCTTGTTAGAAATGCAAATTAATGCGTCCCACTCATCTACTGTATCAGAATCCCTGGGGATGGGGCCTAAGAATCTTTCCAATTGATTCCTATGCACATTAAAGTTTGAGAACAACTACTTTAAGAAAGTAAACTGTTCCAATTCAAAAGTTGTCAAGACAATGTGCTTTAAATTGTGATTTCCACAAAGTGCCTTAACACCAAAAATCCCTCATAGTACTGCATACTTTCATGACTCTCTTCATGTGTGCAACTCATCACTTCTGCCCTTGACCAAGGGACACACAACACAGTTCCACTCCTGTCATTGATGCTGTTTCTCCTTTTATGCTTCTCTGGGTGTTCAGCATCCTTCCACTTGCAGGATCTCAGATCTCAATGCATGTACATAATTTCTAGCCACATCACAATATTACATCTCTCCTTTAAACAAATCTGAATCTTGCACACACACACAAAAAATCCTTCCATAGTTACATTCAAGTGGTAAGGCCAATTTCAGAAAGTCACCATGATAGCTAAGAGATATTTATTACTCTCTCTTATAATCAACTTTATCATCCAAATTTTGTATGCTGTTATGAAGTGAATTCAGGGAGTTGGTGATGGACAGGGAGGCCTGGCATCCTGCAATTCATGGGGTCGCAAAGAGTCGGACACGACTGAGCGACTGATCTGATCTGATCTGATGTGATGAAGGCTTTGGAGCCTCTGAGTATTATATCCAACTAGCTTCCATATTGTTATCTTCTGTGAATCCCTGGATACAGCCTCCATTTATTCCGCTTATCATGTCTTACTTGATGTCTAACAGGTGTTTGTCAGTTCATCACTTGTTTTTCCACTCTTTAGCAATATTAGTCTGTAACTGTCTTGACCAGACCAACTAGTCCAGCTAGTTCCTAGGAAAACATGTACAGGAACTGTTCTCCACCCCTCCCTCCATATTCTCCCAAACTCAGTGAACATGATGGTGATCATACTAAACGCAAGTTGTCTTCCTGAGCTTTTAAATTAGTGCTTTTATAATGATGATAAGCTAAAACTATAGCTTAGGCAGAAAGGAACTGGTAGGGCCAGAAATATGGAAGAGTGAATATAAATTTAACAGTTTGATTTTTAATTTAAAAAATTATTTATTTAAGCTCATCCCTTTCCATGTTCTTCTGTAAATGGAAATATAATAAATACTACCAGGCTAATGAAAAATTATTTGCTTTCAAAAATTATTTGCTTTTCAAATAATTTCAGAAAAATTATTATCTGTGATCATAATTTTCTTCTTTAGAAGTAGGAAAAAAGGTGAATGATTTCAACTGACTCAATTGTATATTCCAATATGAATTATGAGATAACCAGCATCAGTGAATGGCACATAGGTTAACAGTTAATTTTACATACAGACAAGTTCCAAGTTTTATAAGATCTAAGCTGACAACACAGAAGAAACATGGCAGTAGAGACACACAAAATTTATGTTTAAAATACAAGAATATTCTGAAAATGTACAGTGTGTTTAAACTGGGTCAAGTAACAAATAAGTTAACTAGTTTGAAAAGCAATTTATATCCCACTTGGCTAATAAAACATAACTCAAGTCCAAAGACGTAATAAGAGATGGCAATAAAAGTAAGTATCAAAACATAATAATAAAAGAAAATGACAAAGTGAACCATAAGCATGGTTTGCTGAAAATATCTGGGTTGCAAAAACAGTATACTGCAAACTTGTGAATAGTTATCATTCTTAAGAAAATATGGGTAAAAATATATTACTCATTAATACAAAGGAAAAACTTTATATACTAAACTGTGGAAATGTATTAATACATTAATGTATTAATGTATTAATTCCACAATAATTGGACTAGTTATATATTTCTGCTAATAGTTTAATGATTAAAAATCAATTATAAAAAGCAAGAAGAGTTTATGAAGAATAATTCTGATTTTTATTTAAAGAAGCATCTTCTATTTCTAATCTGGAATATAAATACTTCATAAGTATGCAACAAATATTAAGCTAAGAGTGTTAAAAAATACATATTTGGTAAAAACGGACACTACAAATTTTAATGTAAAAATACAAACATTCAGATGAAGAGGTTGGCAGCAAGATATATAACCACACTTAGAAAATATATTTCTTTTCCTATCTCTGTTACTCAAATACTGAAACTTTTTCTGAATCAGTTAGCTTTTCAAAGTCTGTTTTTCTCTACCAGAATTGGACCTATCAGTGAGAAATGCATTGATGACTGACTAGAAAATTACTTTAAGTGTTCATGAACCTTGGTATTATATCAGCATCCCCTTTACTCTTCCATTTGCTCTGTTATCTTGTCATCAACAGAGATACTACTGAAAATCACTCTACTCTTCTTCACATCCCCATCTTCTCTATCATCTATTCAGCTTCAACAAGTCTTAAGTTGTTGAAGTTATTTAGCCCTAATAAACATACTCACCCAAGGAAAATGATGGTACAGATGAAAGGTGGAGTTTTGGGATTCTTGGGGAAAAGATACCTCATACATACAAATGGATGTGTTTACAGCTTGTTATAAGTTAAGATTACAGAGGTCATTCTCTCTATGCTACATTTAACAGTTTTAGCAAAGATAGCTTTGTTTTCCCATCAGTTTCTACACACAGGAATGTTACGATAATGCCTGCTATTATTTTTTTCATTTACTAAAGAAAAAAAGTTAAAATAAAGTACTTTTTCTCCATTTTTCCATTGACTAAAAGAGGTGTCACCTTTTTATATTTTACTTTGGGAAAGAGAAGGCTCATCAAAATTAAAATGACCTTAGCCTAGGACCACTATAAAACACATACATTTGCCCTCAAAGATCTCTGAGTAGTAGTAGTAGTAATGAAAGTCACTCAGTCATGTCAGACTCTTTGCGACCCCATGGACTATACAGTCCATGGAATTCTCCAGGCCATAATACTGGGTAGCCTTCCCTTTCTTCAGGGGATCTTTCCAACCCAGGGATCAAACCCAGGTCTCCCACACTTCAGGCAGATTGTTTACCAGCTGAGCCACAAGAGAAATGTAAGAATACTGGAGTGGATAACCTATCCCTTATCCAGAGGATCTTCCCAACCCAGGAATTAAACTGGGGTGTCCTGCATTGCAGGCAAATTCTTTACCAACTGAGAGGGAAGCCCCAAAGATCTCTGAAGTCCTGGTTAAATCTCTTTCTCTGACAAGCATGTCTCACACAGAGCTAATGCTCAAAAGAATGTCGCTACTGAATAAGGACCTTTAAAAAAGATGGTAATCCTGTGACAGATAAACTAAATTGAACCAATAATCCCTTTTATCATTCATTCACTCAACATTATTAAACATTTATAATAATATAATGCTTTCAGTCATTCAATAAATACACAAACTGTGAAAATATAATATGGTAAGGAATATTTATACTTCCCTATTTTTAGGAATGCTATTGCATACTTCACATACAGTTTTATGAATGTAAATGACCTTACCTCTCTTACAGATAGCTGCGGTGGGAAGGAGACTGACAATACCAAGTTGGTGAATTCAAACCCAGAGGCCTCAACCTTTTGGCACACCTAAAAAAGTATTACACAGAAAGTATTTTTTATTTCATAAAAAAAGTGTTATACAGATTTCTAGGAATTGCTGAAAATTTTATAGGAGTCTTCATAACTTGAATTTTTGGTCCAAGAGACAGCACTGCAAAACTTCTAAACTTTTTTCTTTGAGTAGGAAACTCTCGGAAACATCCTGAAATCAAATATTTGATATCATGAGGCACCAAAAGAGCCAGGACTCATCTGCAGAACAATCTATCGAATGTCAAAATACTTTTCTATTAAGTCACCTGATAATTCAGAAAATATTTGAAACAAAATAAAGCCAAATAGGCACTCTTAACACCTGGCAACAAAAAGCAATCTCACCTTCAATCATGTACTTTTCACAAAGCTGTAATACTCTTCTTTTCTAGACACGGAGAGGTGTCAAAATGTTTCTCTAACTCCTTAGCTATGTTAAATAGCAAAAGGGAAACTGCCATATTTTGTTCAATTAAACAGCACTCTTAACAGAAATACATGAATAGATACTTCATTGATTTTTTTCAGACATGTTGATAAAAAGGTAATTTGAGAATAGTAGACTTCATTTTTTAAAAAATTTAAGAAAATATTCCAATGATCCATTTGTGTGAAACCAGTTAAAATGAATGGCATTCTTCCTTTGGATACAGGCCTTAGAACTGAAAATCTTCATATATTACACATTAATTAAAAAAAACAAACAGTGTACCTTTTTAATGAACTCTTTTTCACAGAAATCTTGAAGAATTCCTAGGCATACATTGCATACATTTAAATTCGAGTTCTTGGAAGAACTGCTTCCATCTTCAGTCACTGAGAGCTTTCCCTCTCCATTTTGACTCAGACTATCCATCCCATCAATCTGATCTTCTGGTTCCTGGAGTCGAATTTTCTTGGGAGGGGGGTTTAGAACTTCAGAAATTAATTCATCTTCTTCAGCTTCCAGAAATTTTTGTAGTTCACTGAGCAACTCCTGAAAAGTTAATTAAAAAGAAAAAATAATGACTCTTTGACAATATCCTTAACAGGAATGAAAATTATGATATCTCATAGACTTATACAATGCTGATTTACATCAATTCTGGAGCAATGAATTTGTTTTATTAACGAGGACTGGCTTCCGGGAGAATTTAGATGAGATTTACCTAGTTCCTATAATATGTGTGTGAATATTTTTTCAAAAGGGTTTCATACATCAGTGGAACTAAATTCTTAAATCTGAGATGGAAAATCTCCATTAACAAACTTACTAATTTGATTTGTAGCTCTGTTTTGATGATCATTCACTTGCTAATTTCAGCAACACAAACAAACAAAACAAAAAACTTCAATTCTAATCATTAACAAGTAGAAATGCAAATTGAATTTCCATTCATGTTAAGTTATTTAATAATCTCACAACCACGAAAATCTCTTATGTACAAATGTTTAATATGAAATCTAAAAAATTAGATTAAAAGTCTACTAAGTAAAAATAATTTCAAGGCAATCAACTACACAAAGGTAAACAGATGCTGGCAATGCTGAAATTTGGCATCATAATTACATACCACTAATAGGCAATTATTGAAAAAAGCTCTTTACTACATTCTGGTTTCCCTAATTTCTGTCACTCTTAGTATCAGAATATAAATTGTGGCATTGCTTTCAAACATTCTCATATTTCAGACATTCCACTCATCTAAATATTCAGAGGACTTTTCTTCTGTTTTGTCTAAATTAGGCAGATGTTACTCAGTTGCTGAATAAATATCCCTTTGAAATTCACTCACATTACAATTTACTGACTCCAAAGGGAAAAATCTTTCACTCAAACAAATTTAATTCATGTTATTAAGACATTAGTTTTCCTATTAAATCTTTAACAGAGAAATATGTACTCATACATATATACACATACAGGTATATTATGGCCCACACAAATATGTTTATTATTACCTAAGATCTATAATGTCAATAAACATTGTATAGATATATTAATATGTATGTGCACATATATGACATGATTATAAAATACCAAAATATAAGTATATTTACCCAATAAAGTCCTNCTTGTTTTCCCTTTGCCCTGGGAAGGAATTCAGCTGTCTGTTCTTGGTGCTCCCGTGACACCTTGTATAGAGTGTGATATGGCTCCGAGGGCTTTGTATCAGTTTAAAAAAAAATAAAATACCAAAATATAAGTATATTTACCCAATAAAGTCCTTAGATATTTTCATGTTTATTTACATAAAATGATACATTAGTTGGTAACACTAAGTCTCTATGCAAAACTTACAACATATGTATAAAACAATGTATCTGAAAATAATTGAAGAGAGTTACATAAACTCAATCTTACTACTTTGTAGTTATTATGCATATAAATGATACAGATAAATTTATTAGTTATCATAGCATATGTACCATTTTCAGATTTCAAAGTGTTTTCACATACGTTATTAGATACTGTCCCTTAAAATCCTGTGAGGTGGATGTTATCATCAATCCCATTTACAGAGGAGAAAACTGAAGCTGGAAAGTGGTGGAACTGGGGTTCAAATCCATGTCTTCTAGCTCCAAATTCTAGGCTTTGGATTCAGACAGACAGTTCATATCCTAGCTTGCTCACTTAATAGCTGTGTAACTTTGGGCAGGTTGTTTAACCTCTCTGTGTCTCAGTTTCGTCATCTGAAAATAGAGACAATCATAGTATGTACTTACCTGATAGGTTATTATGAGGATTATATGAGCACTTGACATATAAAAATGTATATGAATACTGGACATAATTTCTAATTTCCAAGATAATAGGAACGATTAATACATAGAAGGAATGACTGCTGCTGCTAACTCCTGGGAAATTTTTTTTCTGTCTGTGCCATGTGCAGCATGTGGGATCTTAGTTCCCCAACCAGGGATTGAACCCATGCCCCCTGAAATGGAAGCACAGATTCTTAACCACTAGACAGCCAGGGAAGCCCCTGGGAAATTTTTTTTTAATTATAGGAAACTGAGCGCGCAGGCATGCATGTGTGTGAATTTGTACTGCTTATATAAGTACATATTTATATACATATATAATTACTATCTGCCTCTTAAATGAACATCACTATTAGAATAAAATATATTTCACAAAATGTTATATATCTTATATGAAATATTCTATAAAATGTCAAAGCTCTCATATTACCATAAATGTCAAAGACCTCGGTATATTACTTTTTTGTTATGAATAGCAGGAAGTGATGATAGATGATAAGCATTTACTTCTAGAAAGTTACAAGTACCCCTATTTGTAAATACAAGTGGGAAAACAGAAAACAGAAAAAGAAAAAAAGGCAACCAAACTCATAATGCTTCCACCCCCTTCTGTTATATTTTATTAAAATCAGGTGAGAAACCCTATTTTGTGATATTCTGTCTAGATAGTCTTTAGGAAAGGTCTATGCAAATATTAAATGTACCAGGGAATTGTTCCATAAACCTCCTCCTACATTAAATGCTACATATAATCACTTAAGAAGGAACTTACATTTATATGGTAATGGAAATTCTAAAATTATCATTATCAGTAATTATTTCATTACAGTTTTTTAATGAAGATACTTGCTCTCAAATACACAGGTACTGACTTTAAAAATAGAGACCCTTTCTTAACTTTAGAAAGAAAGAAAATACCTTGTAGGGAAGTTTGTATGGTGCATGAAAATCCACACCACAGAATCTGAAGATACATCTTGGACAGGTACCAGTACTGAGCAACAACTGGGCCACACGCTTGTTTTCCACAGTCAGAGGAAACATATTCAGTAACTGCAACTAGAAAAGAAGAATAAGTAAAATTAATGAGCATCTTTTGTGCTTTACTTACACAGACAAACATATGGTCACCTTTAAGGATAAGACTCTTTAAGGATAAAAGTTCATATTTGGAAATCACTATTTGGTACTCTCCAATAACGTTGCTTTCATTACATACATATTGAAACATAAACTTGAAGGCAATTTATTAGATGGATCAGGCAAAAGTTTCTAGTCGTCGAGGATTCAACATTCTAGATGATAAGTGCATCAACATAACTAAATCAATCAAAAGATTGATAAAAATAAAACAAATGAAATATTGTTGTCTCTGAGGAGGATAATGAAAACAAGAATAGAGACTGTAGATTTTGCTTTTTACTTTGTACCATTCAATATTAAGAACACAGAGTAGTAACTTTGATCAACTTTCCTCTTAGAAATAAAAAATGAGTTTGCTAGCGGTTTCCCTGGTGGTTCATTGGTAAAGAATCTGCCTGCTAATGCAGGAGACACAGTTTTGATTCCTGATCCAGGAAGATTCGCCATGCTGTGAAGCAACTAAGCCCACATGCCACAAGAGAGCAGTCCCCACTTGCCACAACCAGAGAAAAGCAGGTGCAGCAATGAAGACCCATACAGCCAAAAATAAATATTTTATATTTTTGCTAGAAAAAACAATCAGATCATTCTATGTTATGTAATATCTGACTGTTCTTAATGATAGTTAAGCAGACAAGTATTCAAAATAAAATGATCAGTAGATTCAAAAATGTCAATTTTACTTTGATGAAATAATAACTAAAAAACAACCAACTATTTGCAAAGTGATAACAATCTATTCTTTCCATACACAAGTAAAAATTCCAACAAGAACAAATTAAATGCAAAATATTTCAGAGTAATTGTTGTCTAAAACAACTTACTACTTTTCAATTTGAAAAAACTCACTTAGAAGTAAATACTGCATAGAGAATGGAGTCTTGTTGCTTGGAAGGAGGGGTAATAAAAATTAACTTATGAAATCATTCTTCTTGGGGGCAGGGTCTTCTGATTAATGAATCAGCTTACATTAATTTAAAATGAGGAACTAGTGATGTTTTATAAAACCATAATTGCATGGTAATGGTACTGAGGTACTGATAAAAGACTGGCACCTTTAATTTGGGCAATGTCATAATTCAAACGAACTTGCTTAATATTAGTGGGAGAGGGAGGCTCTTACCAACTGCTTACTATGAAGATGTGACTCTTACAATCAGTTTATGCTTTCTAACCTTTTAAACCCACTACTAAATGCAAGTTTCTAAATGTTTGTGGCCACTTATCAAGAGCAGATCCTTGACAGAAAATAATGAAGACAGATAGGTATGGAATTCTTCACCATAAAAATCAGTTGAGCAGGCAAGACTACAAACAATAGATTGCCTGTGGCTGGGTTCTAATTCAGTTAAATATATGCAGTTGGGAGGGAGAGGCAGGGAAGGAAATCAGGTCTGTCTGGACACACCAATGAGAACTTTCAGACACCCAGATTGAGAAACACTGATTTAGGGTTGCCGAATGACGCTAAGCAGAAGGCAATGGCACCCCACTCCAGTACTCTTGCCTGGAAAATCCCATGGACAGAGGAGCCTGGTAGGCTTCAGTCCATGGGGTTACTAAGAGTCGGACACGACTGACTGTCTTCACTTGCATATTTCACTTTCATGCATTGGAGAAGGAAATGGCAACCCACTCCAGTGTTCTTGCCTGGAGAATTCCAGGGACGGAGGAGCCTGGTGGGTTGCTGCCTATGGGGCCGCACAGAGTGGGACACGACTGAAGCAACTTAACAATAGCAGTAACAATGATGCTAAAGCTGAAACTCCAGTACTTTGGCCACCTCATGCAAAGAGTTGACTCATTGGAAAAGACTCTGATGCTGGAAGGGATTGGAGGCAGGAGGAAAAGGGGACAACAGAGGATGAGATGGCTGGATGGCATCACGGACTCGATGGACGTGAGTCTCAGTGAACTCCGGGAGATGGTGATGGACAGGGAGGCCTGGCGTGCTACGATTCATGGGGTTGCAAAGAGTCGGACACGACTGACCGACTGAACTGAACTGANAAGTCTGACACTGTTTCCACTGTTTCCCCATCTATTTACCAAGAAGTGATGGGACCAGATGCCATGATCCTAGTTTTCAGTCCCATCACTTGATGGCAAATTAATAGGGGAAAAATGGAAGCAGTGACAGATTTTATTTTCTTGGGCTCCAAAATCACTGCAGACCTTGAGTGAAGCCATGAAATTAAAAGACACTTACTCCTCAGAAGGAACACTGACAAACCTAGACAGCATATTAAAAAACAGAGAGATCAGTTTGCCAATATTCTAGTGAAAGCTATGATTTCTTTCCAGTATATATATGGTGTGTATGTCTTTCTTTCATGATGGATGTGAAAGTTGGCCCATAAAGAAGGCTAAGCCCCAAAGAATTGATGCTTTCAAGTTGTGGTGCTGTTGAAAATTCTCAAGAATCCCTTGGACTCTAAGGAGTTCGAACCAGTCATAAAGGAAATCAACGCTGAATATTTACTGGAAGGACTGTTGCTGAAGCTACAAAACTTTGGCCACCTGATGCAAAGAGCCAACTCATTCCCTGATGCTGGGAAAGATTGAAGGCAAAAGGAGAGGCAGGTGGCAGAGGATAAGATGGTTAGATAGCAGCACCGATTCGATTGAAATGAATCTGGGCAAACTCTGGGAGATTGTGGACTACAGAGCAGCCTGGCATGCTACAGTCCTTTTGGTTGCAGAGAGTTGAACATGATTTAGTGGCTAAAAAACAAAAACTCTATGAGGTTAGTTACTGGGAAATTTGGTTCCTTTTGCATCATATTCCCTGGATTTTATCTCATGTCTTTGAAGTGTTGCAATGCTGATTATATTTAAGGTATCAGCCACCTCTTCCAGTCTTTACTAATTGTCCTCAGGAGAGAAATACTTCTCATAGGACCGGTAGAGATTTTGATGCTTCTAAGATCTTCTAGGCATAAACCTGCCCTCCAGTTTTGTAGCCCATGTTTCAATATTCTGGATTGGTTAAGAGAAATGATCCCCTTTGGCAGCATCCTGTATAGATGTGAAAGCCAACTCACTCACCTGAGGAAGAAATCACAGGTTCAATAATCTCTTTCTCTTGTCTCTAAGTTGTGTCCTCTCGAAGGAAGTGTGATGCATGTAAAGTCAAATGGCTCTTGATATCTGCAAAGAATCCAAACTCATTTTTTTTCTTCAAATAGTCTGCTGCAACTTTTTCTCTGGAAACCTGGAAACATTCTGTGTCTGTCCAATCTGGGGTGATCTTTTTTATCCCTAACTTTTCTTAGTCTGTTTGTCATTAATATTGCATTACTTAATTAAATATCTGTTAACAGTTTATTAACATAGATCTTTATCTACTGTGCTCATTTTTACTAAAATTTTACTATACTGATATACATTATAAACATGAAAAGAAAGCACAATCCTTTCTGCTTCAGACAATCTTATATAGTTTAAAGAAATAAGAAAGAAAACATGTTTATGAAACATTTCCCATTTCTGATTCTCCTCATTTCCAGGCCAGAAGTACTTCCTTCAGCAGTTTCTATAGTGCTGATCCAATAGAAATGAAGTCTCCACATTGCACTTTATATGAAAATTAATCTATTCCATTTTCAGTGTCAATAGATATATTTGCTTCCCATGAAACTATGGCTTGATGATTAATTCCTTCCAAGATTTTAATGATCTTTCCAATGCTTTCTGTACTACATATTTTTGATAATGTCAGCATTCACTCAAAAATTATTCCCCCTGTATGGAATGATGTCATCCTTATATAACTTCTTTTGAAGGTTTTTTCACTTTCTTTTTATGATATATCTGGGAGTGGGCTTATNTTAATGATCTTTCCAATGCTTTCTGTACTACATATTTTTGATAATGTCAGCATTCACTCAAAAATTATTCCCCCTGTATGGAATGATGTCATCCTTATATAACTTCTTTTGAAGGTTTTTTCACTTTCTTTTTATGATATATCTGGGAGTGGGCTTATTTGCTTTTACCTGCCTGTGTAATTTTGTCTTTAGCTGAAGATTCCTCATAGCATTAGCACAGGGGGCAGTGGCAAGAAATTTACGCAGAGAACTTGGTGTTATCCTCCTCGGTGTTATCCTCTCTGTGTACTTCCTTTCTGGGATTCTCCTGTTGCTCTTCTTCAGCACTGATTGTCTTGAACTTTTCTTATCGAAATTTCATGGCCAGAGTAGCATTTACTGCAGGTTACCCTCTGGCTAATAGACACAGGAATTGATAATTCACATTTCCGGTTCACTTTTTCTATGTGTCTACTCCCTTACTGAATTAGCTTGATGTTGTTCACACTTCACAGCATGTAGGTGGTTGTCTACTCCCTCCCAGATTTGATAGCTGATATTTGAAAGGGGGACAGGTCTTGTAAGAATTACTCAGCTATACCAAAAACAGGACTCCAAGGGTGTGAATTTTTAGTAAATAAATAAACCATCAACATCGTTAGCTTTGGAGAGTGAAATTCAAACTAAGACTCATTTTGTACAGCTGCTGGGCTCACTGATCTGGAAATACAACCGATTTCATACTCACTATAAAAGGAACGATAATATGAAGAAACTATGCACTGATTTCCTCCAAGAGGTTTTACTTTTCATAAAGGCAATTTGGGGGCCATCCTAGAAAATAGTATCATTTTATTCAATGGCTGAATTTTACCACTTTTTTCTTCTAAACACCCATAAAATTGACAATATCTCTCATTTTTTAAAGAAGAAACTAAGGCCAGGAGAAAAATGCTTCCACTATAATAATATACTTATGGATTAGTTTATAAAAGTCCCAGTCCAACTGATTTTCAAATCAATTCAACAAATATTTACTGAGCATATTTACTGAGTAGTATATAAATATAAATTTTCATTGGTCTTTTTCCTTGAAATATTGACAGTTTAATAGATGAAGAGTGACTGACATGTACAGAAATATTTTAAATTTACCAAGCAAGTGATATGAGAGTTATAAACACAGAACGTATGGAAAAACATAGATGGTAAACCAAACCCAAAATTGTCATGAAAGGAACAAGGTGTGTGTCACTCATTCATATCTTCTTCTTGTTGTTGTTGCTTAGTTGCTAAGTTGGGTCCAACTCTTTTGTGACTCATGGACTGTAGCCCACAAGGCTCCTCTGTCCTTGGGATTCTCCAGGCAAGAATACTGGAGATGGGTTTCCCCATCTATTTCCCATGAAGTAATGGGACCGGATGCCATGATCTTCCTTTTCTGAATGTTGAGCTNTTTCCTTCCAAGGAGCAAGCGTCTTTTAATTTCATGGCTGCAGTCACCATCTGCAGTGATTTTGGAGCCCAAAAATATAAAGTCTGACACTGTTTCCACTGTTTCCCCATCTATTTCCCATGAAGTAAGTGATGGGACCGGATGCCATGATCTTCGTTTTCTGAATGTTGAGCTTTAAGCCAACTTTTTCACTCTCCTCTTTCACTTTCATCAAGAGGCTTTTTAGTTCCTCTTCACTGTCTGCCATAAGGGTGGTGTCATCTGCATATCTGAGGTGATTGATATTTCTCCCGGCAATCTTGATTCCAGCTTGTGTTTCTTCCAGTCCAGTGTTTCTCATGATGTACTCTGCATATAAGTTAAATAAGTAGGGTGACAATATACAGCCTTGACGTATTCCTTTTCCTATTTGAAACCAGTCTGTTGTTCCATGTGCAGTTCTAACTGTTGCTTCCTGACCTGCATGTTAGTGGATTTAGAAACTTCTCAAGATCATTTTCATCTGGCAACCATCTAGCGACTTCCCAAGCACGTTATCACTATTGGGAGAAAATACGCTGTGCCTTAAATTTGGTTTCAAATGTACAGCCCTGAAATAATAGGATTTCATAAAACATGAGAAATCAGTTATTGTATATTAGATTTATTATCTTTGAACGCAAGCCTTGAGAAATACATCCCGTACTGTAAGGTTTTCATTGTTGGTTGCCTTCAAGATACTTGCTTTTAGTTTACGTGTGTACACAAAGAACTGGAACATATTGCAACAGAACCTCTTCCCAGGTGTCAGGATCCTTAGAGTCTCTTCTCGACAAACCAGCGGTAACTCGCCCGGTCCCTGGTTTACTAGAGGAGAGGATGAATTTCCTCTTCCTATCTCCGAAGATTACATAAACTATTTATGGCAAAGGAGCAGGAAAATACCCAGGCTGAGTCTCACATTCTGGGATCTTTTAAAACTCATTTTCATACAGAAGGGGGTCATTCGTTTTGTGGGCGGGGTGTGGATTTTTAAATAAGGAGGTGCTCGTAACTGCATCGCGCTACCGATACGCTCTGCCGTGGAATCTAATTTCTGGAAAGTTCATCCCCAGGTCTAACCTCGAGTCTTCGGCCAACCAAGCAAGCCCTTCTCCCCTTCACTCAGATCCAAAAAACTTCTCACGCAGCCCTCCTTGCTATCAAAGCCTCTCCAGAAGGAAGGCAACGATTCCCTCCACCCACACCTCTCCGGCACCCAGTCCGCACGCAACCCCTCACCTCAGACCTCCTAGCCTCACCTTCTCCCAGGACGCCGGAGCCTGAAATTTAACCCCTTCCAGCCCTCCGAGAGAACGGGGAAGACTAAAGACAACGCACCTATTGCGTCTAGCAATTCTGTTCCCCGAGGAAACAAGAGCTTTAGAACGAAAGTTCCAGGTCCCTCACGCGAGGACTGAGAGAGCGCTCTCTCCCCCTGCATGTAGGCAAGGAAATCAGTCAAGGTGCCTGATTGCAACACACCCTGCCTCCTCCGCGAGGGGAGAAGTGAATGGAGTATTATTCCGGGAGTGTGACTTGTCTCAGGGAAGCCTCCGTAGGACTCCGACGTCTGGGGCACTGTAGCCGCTGCCGGAAATATCGATGAACTCTTACCCTCGGTTTAAAAATGGAAATTCTTTCTAGGACAAATAAAAAGAAAGCATTTCTTCTCATGGATTAGTGGTATAGACCTCGACTGTAATCCCAAGCAGCAAAGCACCACAAGCCCCATCCTGGCTTCAGGGGCGGTCCGGGTGGAGGGCTCGGCGCTCTTCAAGTTGTGCCTGGCGTTCAAGCGGCCGGTGTCCCGGAGCCTGGAGAGTCCCAGTGCCGAGCGGGAGCTGAGTGAGAGGAGGCGGAGATGGCGTCCCAGCCGCCGCCTCCCCCGAAACCCTGGGAGACCCGCCGGATTCCGGGGACCGGGCCGGGACCAGGACCCGGCCCCACTTTCCAGTGAGTGTGCGATTCTTCAGGCCGCAAGTTTTGTCCGCAGCGCGGACTTGGGAGGAGGCGGTTGAGGCCGTTGTTGGTGCTGAGGTGTCCCCTCCCCCTCTCCACTAGCTCCCACCCGTACCCTTCGGGGGTCGAGGTGCAGCCGGGGCGTCTGCAGGGGTCGTTTCGGTGTCAGACAGCTGTTTCTGATTCGGCAGCTCTAGATAGCGACGTTTTCCAGGGGGTTGCTGTGCGCCTGTGTGGCTGTGGGTGCTCGGAAGCAAGGGGCAGGTACTTTTCTCTTTTCAGTGTCCCTTGTCTTTGAGGGACTGCTTGATTCTTTTCCCCCCACCATCTCTACCTTAAAGACACTTTCGGTCCGTTGTAGGTGAGAGAGACATTTGCCCAGCCCCTTTCATTAGGGAGCAAAGTCTCTGAAGCCTTTAACCGTCTCTAGACAAGTTGGTGAAAGCCCAAAAGGTCACTTTTACGCAACTACAACTCAAGCCTGTGTTCTTTTCCAGCATAAGCCAGCCTTGTTTCGGATAGAGATTTGTGAAAGCAACTTGAAAGCAGGAGTTCAAAACTGAGGCCTAACGGTGGCCTTTGTGTGCTAGATAGCGAGTGATTTTTTTTTCTAAGGCCTATGGTTTTTTGTTTGATTTTAATCAGTGTTAAATGAATCTACAACTCAAAAAAGGTTAAAATAGAATAAAAGAGAATTGCACAGCCTGTGTGATATGTGTTGGGTGGATCTGGACTTCTTTTTCATTTTTTAAAATTTTATATTAGAATATAGTTTTATTTTATATTGAAACATAACAACAGTGTTGTGTTAGTTTCAGGTGTACAGCAAAGTGATTCAGTTATACATATTCATGTATCCTTTTTCACATTCTTTTCCCATTTAGGTTATTTCAGAATATTAAGTAGCTTTCTCTGTGCTATACAGTAGATCCTTGTTGATTATCTAAATACAGCAGTATGTACATATGAGTCCCAGACTCCCACTCTATTCCTCCCCCATACCCTTTGCCCCTGGTAACCATAAGTTCGTTCTCTAAGTCTGTGGATCTGGACATCTTAATTCAGATGGTGAGACTGGAATGTCAGATCACCTACTATGGTACGTTTCCTTACATAGAAATCCTGAACATACTGGATGAATTTCTGCTATGTTCTGAAATCTTGTTATCTTTTATTAAGATGTTTGAGCACAATTGCTACTTTATTTAATAATAAATGATAGGCACGTAAGTAATAAGGTTTAATTATGTTGTTAAGCCGGGTGACACTTTCTGCTACCTCTTTTTATGAGTGGTTGACTTTCTTTAAAAATTTGGACTGCTCTTGGGAAGAGCAAACTTTTATTCTTGCTTCTGGTTAAGTTCTGTTTATGTAAAATTAACCATTTTCCCACTTTTTAAGGAAATGTGAATTGTAATATGTTAAACACCTAGAGACTCGTAGAGACTAAGATGATAAATACTCATGTATTAACTCTCAGCTTTAAGCATTTAGTAACATTTTGCCAGACTTGCCACAGGTCTTTTACAAAATTAAAATTAGAGCAACGGTTGAACCCTCCCATTCTTCTTTCCTACAGTAACTACTGTCCCTATTTGGTGTTTACTGTGCATAATGGTTTTGTTGGAGGAGGAAATGGCCACCCACTCCAGTATTCTTGCCTAGGAAGTCCCATGGACAGAGAAGCCTGGTGGGCTACGGTCCACGGGGGTCGCAAGAGTCGGACACAACTTAGGAACTAAACCACCACCACCACTGTTTTTATACTTTAGTATTTGGGTTTGTGTGTGCATTACATATGTATGTATGTATTATTATTTAGTATATTTTTAAACTTTAAATAAATACTATCAAACTGTATGTTATTATTTGCAAAGTGTTTTTCCACTAAGTATTATTTGAAATTTATCTTTTTCATTCATATAGCTGTATAGGCATACCTGGGAGATAGTGCAAATTGGGCTCCAGACCACTGCAATAAGTGGAATATTGCAGTAAAGCAAGTCACATGAGTTTTTTGATTTCCCAGTGTTATGTTTACACTCTATTGAAGTCTATGCAGTAGCATTTTGTCTAAAGAAATAATGTACATACCTTAAAGATACTTTATTACTAAAAAAAATATTGCAAACTATCATCTGAGCCTTCAACCAGTTGTAATCTTTTTGTTGGTAGAGAGTCTTATCTCCATTGCTGAAGGCTGGAGCGGTTGTGGCATTTTTTTAAAAATAAGACAGTGGTGAAGTTTGGCACATTGGTTGACTCTTCTTTTCTCAAATATTTCTCTGTAGCATGCAGTCCTATTTGATACCATCTTACCTACAGTAGAACTTCTTTCAAAATTGGAATAAATCCTCTCAAACTCTGATGCTGCTTTATCAACTAGATTTATGTAATAGACTCTATCCTTTGTTGTCATTTCAAGTCTTCATGTCCTCACCAGGAGTGGATGCCATCTGAAGAAGCCACTTTCTTTACTTATCCATAAGAAGCAGCTTTTCACACATTGAAGTCTTATCATGAAGTCACAGCAATAAAGTTATATCTTTAAGCTCCACTTTAGTTCTCTTGCTGTTTCCAACACATCTGCAGTTACTTTTTTCACTGAAGTTTTGGGGCTGCTCAAAGACATCCACGAGGATTGGAATAATCTGCTTCCAAACTCCTGTTAAAATTGATATTTTGAACTTGTCCCACGTATCACAGATGTTTTTAATGGCATCTAAAAGGTGCCATTAAGAAAACTTTTCAGAAAGGTTTTCAATTTACTTTGCCCAAGTCCATCATGGAAATCACTATTTATGGCAGCTATAGCCTTATGAAATTTATTTCTCAGATAATTNTATTTGCCATGAAGTGATGGAACTGGATGCCATGATCTTAGTTTTCTGAATGTTGAGTTTTAAGCCAGTCTTTTCACTCTCTCCTTTCACTTTCATCAAGAGGCTCTTCATTTTCTGCCAAAGGGCTTATTGGTATAATAAGCAAAGTCAACCAATAGAAAAATAAGCAGGACACTCAAAGAGGTATTTCACAGAGAGGACATCAAGTGGTCACCAAATACATAAAACAATAATCAGAGAAATGTTAATTAATACCTCATTTTCATCAAACACCTATCAATATGACTAAAATTAAAAACATTGATTATGCCGTATGTTGCCAAACTTATGAAACAGTAGAATTCTCAATTCCTGCCTGTAAGTTAGCAAATTGATGTGACTATTGAGAAAACCAGGAATTGTCTATTAAAGTCGAATGTAAACATATCCTATGACCCATGAATTCCATCACTAATCATATATAACTCTGAAATGCATGGGTGCACTAAAGTATCTGTATAAGAATGTTTGTTGTTGTTGCTAAGTGGTGTCCAACTCTTTTGCGATTCCATGAACTGTAACCCACCAGGCTTTCCTGTCCAAGAGATTTCCCAGACAAGAATATTGGAGAGTGTTGCCATTTCCTTCTCCAGGAGATCTTCCTGAACTAGGCATTGAACCTGCATCTCCTGCATTGCAGGCAGGATCTTTACCGCTGAGGTACCAGGAATACCCATAAGAAAGCTTATAGGACCATTATTAATCATTATGTCAAATTGGGAACAACCAAAAGCCTATAAACTATATAATGGATAAATAACTTGTAATTTATTCATATAATATTTATTCAGTAGTGGTACAGGAAACCAGGATAGTGATTACTTTTAAAGAAGAGAGGAACAATAATTGGGAAAAGGGGACTTCTGGGATATATACAATAGTACTCTCCTTTTTGACCTGGGCTGTACTTATGTGGATATGTTCAATTTATAATAATTAGCTGAGCACTATACTTAAGTTTATGTACCTTCTCCTTATAAATTTTATACTCACATATTTAGAAATTAGAGATTAAAGGATGACAGATTATCACCAATATCTCTTATTTCTATCTAGTGGGCTTTTTTTTTTTTTTTTACTTTCAATGTCTGTTCTTCTAGATCACATAATAAAATAATTCTCTTTAGAGAAACTCTTATCTAAATTACTTTTTGTTTCTGACATTATGTTAGTCAGGTTACCTGGAACAATCTTTGTGACAAAAACAATGTACAATGTTGAACTAAATATGAATAAATGTATTCTTGATACATCTAGATGTGTATAGAATTGAATTACTTGTAGCATACTAATGTTTTAACTAATTATAAAAGCTAAATAAAAATTTTAAATAGCTCTTAAACAGGTATCAGAAAACCACTAAGGATATGAAGACTTTGGTGGCCAAACATACGGGAAAGGAGAACCACAGAGAGGTGGAATGATATTCTGCATCTGCTCTTTCTTTGGGGACATTTCCCAATTCTGACTTGAGAGTAAGAGGCTGAGAATATATATATAGCAGATCATTGTTAAGGGTCAGAAAAATCAGCAAAACTTTTATGGGAAAATACATGGCCAGTTTTCCTTTTTAGACATTTGCCAAGTTCTCAGACAAAGCAAAAAGCCCCTGGAAGGCAGAGTGGAGTTTTTTGCAGTTTTTCCATGCTGAAAAGACCAAGAATTTAGTACCCATTTGAAGGAAGAACATTGATGAACACACTAGGATTTTAGTTGAAAGTTCTAAGGAGCTGTTGCCTAGGAAAATAGTCCAAGCAGGGTAGATGTGTACTTTCCAAAATAACAACCCAGCTTTTGACTCAGAATAATTAGTTAATTGATATACTCACTTCTCACTTTTCATGGGGATCCACTAAAAGGTAAACTATCTCTAGAGAAAAAAATGTCATAATTTGCATAGTTTGTTAAACACAATGTTTTACATTTAATAAAAATTTACCAGATATGGTATCAAATAGGCCACTACCTATAAAAAACCCAAAGTGAAAACAAAACAAAAAACCAAAATCAGATGCATAGATCATTTAGATGTTAATCAGGCAATGATATTAACTCTGCTCCACATCTCCTAAAGTTATAGCAAAAGATAGATAAAATAGTGATGTGATAGTTTCATCAAGAATCGAACTCTTAAAAATGGATTGCTGAGCTGCCAAAAATGAAGAAACATGAAGGAGTCAAATATTAAGGTAAAGCAGAAATTGCCAGATACTATATGCACGCTATACAATTTTTATCATGGATAAAGAGTTTCTGCAACATTTTGGTGGCTTTAGATATGTTTGTTTTTGGTAATTGTGTAATGTAGAGGACTCAGGAGATGAAAGTTTAGGGTGTACTATGTTCTGAATTGTGACCCCCCCCTAAAATTTTTATGTTGAAGTTCACCTCCCAATGTGACTGCATTTGAAGATACAGCTTTTAGGAGGTAATTAAGGTTAAGTAAAGTCTTAAAGGTCCCAATTCAATAGGATTGTGAGCTTTACAAGAGGGAGAGAGAGGTTAACCTGCCTCTTCACTGTGTGAGAACACAATGAGAAGGCACCCATTGATAAGCCAGGAAGAAAATTCTCACCAGAACCCAACCATACTGGCATTCTGACCTGACTTCCAGCTCTCAAAATGTGAGGAAATAAAATTTCTGTTGTTCAAGCCATCTCTTCTATGGCATTCTGTCATGGCAGCTTGAGCATACTAATATTGTTATAGGCAAATTTAGAAATGTAATAGGAAGTTGGGTATACACATAAATCTGAGCAAAGAATTGCATTCTCAGTTGAAGGGTAAATGAAGAACAAATACACTTCTTCACAGAGAAGAGCAAGGGAACATGCCTGTGATTTGATTCATATACCAAAGGAAAAATGAAAATCTTTCCATAGAATGTTAATATAAGTCAATTCTCAGATGGATTTTTCAGTCCAAATTTCTGCTACTTTGTAGTATGAAACACCTCATGAAAATAATTTAATTTGAAGTGGTTTTGAGTTATAGTGAACTAAAACAATTAGCAGAACCATATGCAAATCTTCTCAGAAAATGCAAAAACTCAGTCCATGCCACTAAATACTCCCACAGATAAAATTCCAAGAAAAATATGCTCTAGGTAAAAGACAGCAAAAACGAAAAGGAACCAAAGTACTGACAGTGAAAGTTAAGATAAAAAGTAGATAGAAGAATCAGAACTATAATGACTTCATATATTAGAAATATTCAATTTTCACATAAAATAAGAATGTTTAATTTTTTTTGAAAAAAAATTAAAGAGGCTTAAATATAGCAAGGAATAAGAAATGGGGGAAATGACTAAGTATATTTGGAAAAGTACCAAAAATAACATATGGAAATGGAAAATGTAATTATTAAAATCAAAACTTTAATGACTAGTTAAAACTTAGATTATATGCAACTGAGGAAAAAATTAGTGAACTAGATTATTAAGTCAAAAACATTACCCATAATGAGTCCAGAGAGACAGAACTAAAATAAAAGAAAAAAGGAAAAATATGAAAGGGAGATTAAGGTGCATGGAGGATATATTGGAAAGTTCTAACATATGAATAATCAGAGTTCCAAATAGAAACAAGAGAAAGAAAATAAGTGACATTCAATTAAATAATGGCTGAGCATTTTTCAGAATATAGAAGAACAAATAATATACTTCTGGTAGAAGTATGAATTTTGGCACACATTTTGGTATAACTTACTAGAGTTAAGGGGCTTAACTCAGTGGTAAAGAACCCACCTGCCAAGGCAGGAGATGCAGGTTTGACCTCTAGGTCAGGAAGATTCCCTGGAAGGGAAATGGCAACCCACTCCAGTAATCTTGCCTGAAAAATTCCATGGGCAGAAGAGCCCGGCAGGCTACAGTCCACGGGGTTGCAATGAGTTGGACATCACTGAACCACTGAGCATGCATGCACACAACAGAATTAAATGTGATTATTCCTTAAAATTCATTCATTTTCCTCCAATGGTCTGTACCTTAGACAAATTCTTACATGTGTGCATTATAAGACATGTCCAATGCTGTTCATAGGAGTGCTGATCATAATAATTTATGTGGTATATTCAGACAGTAGAACACACAATTAAACACAATTAAAATTATCATGAATTAAACTTGAAAACATTAGGAAGCAACTGAAAGGAAATACACAGCATATAACTACACTTAATAAAATACAAAACAATAATTTTTATAGAGATTTATATATCAGATGAACTCCCACACAAAGAATACCATTGCTATTATTGCTTGTCTACTCAATCTTTGTTCCATATTCCCATGAATCAAGTAAGTAAATGTATATATACACATATTCTTTACACAGCATGTATTATATACATGCACACATTTTTTAAAAGCTTGTGACCATACCATATATATTTTTATAACATGCTTGTTTCACTTAGAATAAATTGTAAACCATTTCTCATGTCAAAAAATAAAATCTGTAAATTATTTTATTGGCTGCATAGAATTGTAGCATATGGGTGTACCATACTTAACCAATCTTTTACTATTCAACATTTAATTGATGCAAACATTCTTCTATAATAAACAGCATTGGAATAATGCATATCCTTACACATAAATTTTTATGTTATGTCACTTTTTATTTCAATAGGTCAAATTCCTTTCAGTAGAATAGCTTGTTGAATGGTTATTACACTATGCACTGCCATCAGCAATATGAAAGTAATCACAACCCTATTAGCTTTTCTAGATACTAATGCTTAATTTTTGTCAATTTGATATCAATGGCATCAAGCTGTTTTAACTAACCCTTCTCAGTCTCTAGTGAGATTGAAACTTTTCATGTATAAATGGGTCTTTTCTTTTTATTCTTTTACAAATAGCTTGTACATCTGCTTCACTTACTTGTGTGTATATATATATATATACAGCCTGTACAATTATCTTGCTTATTTTTCTTCTGAATAGACTGCTTTTCAAAAACAATGTGAAATGCATGTGCGTATGCATTTTCTGAAACTATTGTGTAATACACTATTGTTTTCTAGCATTGTATTTGGTCAGGGTTCCACTCCAGACAAACCAATATATTGTCATTGGTCTTGTTCTTAGTGCTGTTGCCTGCAATGCCCTGCTCAGTGCTTGGTGAACTGTTCCATATACCCTGGGGCCACTAGGCATTGCTGTAGAACAATGTCTTCAAAATGAATGATTTTTAAAAAATGATATATAAATATCATATTCCATATCTAATATGTCCCTTCCTTACCATTAGCTTTCACCTGCATTGGGATTTTGCCAGAATCTTACTTTCTGTTGTAATGCTGAACATCTTTATAAGGAATAGATTTGAGCCCTATCTTATTTCAGTCTAGCTCCAGAAATTTCTTGAGATATCTAGAATATAAAAGGTATTCTTGTTTATTTGGGCTTTGTGTGTATTTGTATCCATTTTAAATTCCTTTGGCCATTTTAATAGTGGTTTGATTTTAAGAAGAAAAAGATCTTACTTAATTCATGGCTATTTTTGTAGCAATTTATTTGGGATTGGGAGCTCGTGTACACCTGTGGTGGATTCATGTTGATGTATGGCAAAGCCAATAGAGTATTGTAAAGTAAAATAAAGTAAAAAATAAAATAAATAAAATAAAATTAATATCAGCAGTTTTATAAAAAATAAAAATAGATAAAATATCTTTTCCAGCAAAAAATAAAAAAATAAATGGGGGTTTTAATCAGAGATCACACCCCCTACGATTGGTATGGATCTTTCCTATCCCATTATAATCACTCTTGTTTGAGAAGTTTTGGATAATGGAAAACAAGTAAGAAAAAAGTGATCAAAAGTTTAAATGAAAGAAAAATACAGTTTATACCTGATTTGTTACCTAAGTTTATCTCACTAATATTTTTCAAGGGAGAAAAAACAGTATTTTTGAATCACTGGATGGCAATTGCTTTCATTTCATTGTTAAATCCAATGACTAGTCTGAGTAAGAAAGAAACACCATGTCCTTTGTCCATGGTAGTAGCTTCCTCACTGTTTAGTAAAGTGTAAATCCCATAGATGTAATAATTGGTACAGACAGAACTAGATCAAAGGTCATGCCAGACTGAAGTTATTTGGCTCACTAAAATATCAGGAACACTAAAAAAAAAAAAAATGAGATTGAGAAAATGTTATCTATAAGAGCTCATCTCAAAGAAAGTAATAGATGTGTCTGAAAGGAATACTTTGATAAGTTACCTGGATCATTCTTGGTTAGCATAACGTGATTACTAAACTTCCTTCTTGGAAAAGGAAATGGCAACCCACTCCACTACTCTTGCCTGGAGAATCCTATGGACAGAGGAATCTGGCAGGCTATAGTCCATGGGGTTGCAAGAGTTGGACACGACTTAGCGACAAAACCACCACCACCACCAAACTTCCTTCGAAGGCTGGTGGGTTCAGTTAGCAGCTGGGCTCTTGTTTTGCTAATGGAGTTATGCGAAAAAGTAACTGGCATATTCCTTCTCATCTTTTTCCCTTGCAACTTTAAAGAGATGTTCTTAAAATAGCTATTTATATCAGCTTGAATGGGCATCAACTTTTCAGCCTCTAAGTCACCCACATATCATACCAGTCTGGGGAAAGGAGATCCCCATACAAATCTCTGACAATACCCATCCTGGCACCTCAACATTAGGTAAAGGAGTTTGATGTGCTGTTGTTTCTCACAGGATTATACTACAAAATACTTTAAAGTAAAATTTCTCCCAGGGCATATTGAACAGTGTTATTTGAGAAAATCAAGACATAACCCAGTGGAAAATCAATGTTCATTTTCATTCTTTTCTGCAAATCAGTATCTTTAATAGCAACAAGATCATTGGCATGAAGGAAAAGCACACCAGACACAGATACACACTTAGAGACATTAAAAAATGGATCTCTGGAGTTAAATAGTGGAGACTACATTGTATGAAACATATTAAAGCAAAATTAAAGACTGTCAGTTCAGTTCAGTTCAGTCACTCAGTCGTGTCTGATTCTTTGTGACCCCATGAACCGCAGCAGGCCAGGCCTCCCTGTCCATCACCAACTCCCGGAGTCCACTCAAACCCATGTCCATTGTGACAGTGATGCCATCCAGCCATCTCATACTCCATCGTCCCCTTCTTCTCCTGCCCTCAACCTTTCCCAGCATCAGGGTCTTTTCAAATGAGTCAGCTCTTCGCATCAGGTGATCAAAGTATTGGAGTCTCAGCTTCAACGTCAGTCCTTCCAATGACATCCAGGACTGCTCTCCTTTAGGATAGACTTTTTGGATCTTCTTGCAATCCAAGGCACTCCCAAGAATCTTCTCCAACACCACAGTTCAAAAACATNATCAAAGTATTGGAGTCTCAGCTTCAACGTCAGTCCTTCCAATGACATCCAGGACTGCTCTCCTTTAGGATAGACTTTTTGGATCTTCTTGCAATCCAAGGCACTCCCAAGAATCTTCTCCAACACCACAGTTCAAAAACATCAATTCTTCTGCGATCAGCTTTATACAGTCAATCAAGTTCTACTATAAGGAATAAAAACTGTCAGTATGTTTGTGCATGTATATATTGTTTGTTTATATTGTTGTTTGTTTATATATTTTTGTATATTGTTGTTTGTTCAGTCATTAAGTTTTGTCCAGTTCTTTGCAACGCCATGAACTGCAGAACACCAGGCTTTGCTGTCCTTCAATATCTCCCAGTTTGCTCAAACTCATGTCCATGGAGTCAGTGATGCCATCAAACCATTTCATCCTCTGTTGTCCCATTCTTTTCTTGCCTAATATTTTCCAGTGTTAGGGTCTTTTCCAACAAGTCAGCTCTTCACATCAGGTGGCCAAAGTATTAGAGCTTCAACCTGCCCAGTACCAAGGTTTGAAAACATCAATTATAAGTAATTGCATCATACTAGTTAATAGTAATCAATTAAGCATGAAGAAAATACCAGAAATTGATTTCATAATTCAACTGAAAATATATCTATAAAAAAGAGTGGAAATATTTACAGAGATATGTTTTTAATTTTAAATCCACTGAGAGTACATTTTTAAAGGTTTCATTCAAGTTCACTCAGATTTTTTAAGAAACATTTCATCATCCTCATTACATCTCAGGTTAAAAAATCTGTAGAAAATAATGGAAATGTAAAGTAAACAATGTTGATTAAACAAACTTGGGTATACTAGAGTCTAGATTCTAGATATGGGAATACTAGATTCTTATTAATATGCTCTTTTAATATAATTTCTGGCCAGGTATGCTATGCAATTTACTATGAAATTACTGAAATTTAGCATCATATATGCTAGATAAACATTAAATACTTAGGAGAATTTTTTTAAATTTATTTTTCTTATGACTTACACTTTGGTGAAACTTAATTTTCTATATAATCTTCCACCCACCTCTATCTTTTGCCCCCAAATCATGTGCCAATTTCCACAGGGTCTAATGAGCTACTATTTAACTTTGTGTGTGTGTGTGTGTGTGTGTGTGTGTTTGTGTGTGTGTGTGTAAGCTTGTCATATTCAACTCTTTACAACACCATGGACTGTAGCAGGCCAGGCTCCTCTGTCCATGCAATTTTCCAGGCAAGAATACTGGAGTGGGTTGCCATTTCTCATTACAGGGAATCTTCCCAACTCAAGGATCTAACCTGCATCACTTGTGTCTCCTGCTTTGGCCAGTGTACTCTTGACCATGGCAACACTTGGGAAGCCCTTAGTATTTAACTTAGCACAAACATTTCCACATAAACTAATCAAACTGTGAAATCTAAGCTATCCCAATTGCCTAAGTGTCTGGATCTAATTTTATGCCTCTAATATTTTCCAACTTGCTGATATTTGGATAGTTTATGATGATAGCTCATGAAGACCAAACTCCATGAAGACACCAGACTCTGATATTTACAAGTTGTGGAATCTTGGGACAGTCACTTGGTATCTTGAGCCTTCATTTCCTCATCTGCAAAATATCTAGCTTAAGAAATGGAGGATGAAACAAACTCTTCTATGTTTGTTACCTAACAAAGTGTCCACCCGGCTGCTGATACCTTCTTGATAACTCACTCTTTATAAGGACTGTTGCCTCAGACTCCTGAAAGTAAAGTCCTACCATGAAAGACTAAATTGCCAGACAAGGTCAACTTTCTTCTGGCTTGTAGTACTATCTGCTTCCTGCAATTCTATATGGAGTGCTGAGAATTTGCTCAAATGAGAAAGTATTATTTACCATAGTGGAATAACATCATAAAGTAGAAAATCCACCTTTTCCTTCCTTCTAGACTGTGGCCTCTAGAAACTATAGATATATGTAGAGGATATTCTTTTCCATGTCCCTAGCAAGTGACTGCTTCACTAGTAAATATGTTGTTGATGAAGTTCCATGACTAATGATGCCTACTGGGACCAAACATACATTCTCTATGCCCCCCTCCAATTTTATTTTATTTTATTTTTTACTTTACAATACTGTATTGGTTTTGCCATACATTGACATGAATTCACCATGGGTGTACATGAGTTCCCAATCCTGAACCCCCCTCCCACTTCTCTCCCCATATCATCTCTCTGGGTCATCCCAGTNAGACTTAAAAGTTGAAATGCCTCTTTGATCCATGGGCTGCAGAACGGATAATTGTTAGCAGGCATGAAAACAACATTAATTTTGTTGTATCCTCTGTCAGCTCTTGGGTAACCACTTGCGTTGTCTGTCAGTGAGCAGTAATATGAAAGGAATCTTTTTTTCTGAGCCTGAGGTCTGCACAGTGGTCGTAAAATTTTTTAGTAAACCATATTGTTAACAGTTAGGCTGTTGTGCAGACTTTGTTGTTCCACTGATAACAGCATAGGCAGAGGAGATTTAGCATAATTCTTAAAGGTTTTAGGATTTTCAGAATGGTAAATGAGCATTGGTTTCACCTTCAAGTCACCAGCTGCATTAGCCCCTAACAAGAGATTGTCCTTTGAGGCTTTCAAGCCTGATATTGACTTCCCTCTGGATATGAAAGTCCTAAATGGTATCTTCTTCCCATAAAAGACTGTTTTTTATCTGCATTGAAAATCTGTTAATTAGCATTGCCACGTTCATTAATGGATAACTTGCTAGAGTGTCTGCATTAGCACTTGGAGCTTTATCTTGCACTCCCTTGTTATAAGAGACAGCTTCTTTCCTTAAACCTTGTGAACCAACCTCTGCTAGCTTCAGAAGTTTCTTCGGCAGCTTCCTCACCTTTCTCATCCTTCACAGCATTGAAGAGTTAGAGCCTTGCTTTGGATTAGGTTTTGGCTTAAGGGAATATTAGTGGCTGATTTGAAGTAGCCAAACTACTAAAACTTTTGTCATATCAGCAATAAGGTTGTTTCACTTTCTTATTCACATGTTCACTGGAGTAGCACTTTTAATATCCTCCAAGAACGTTTCCTTTGTATTCACAAGTTGGCTAACTGGTGTAAGAGGCCTAGCCTTTGGCCTGTCTTGGCTTTTGGTATGCCTTCCTCACTAAGCTTATTCATTTCTAACTTTTTTCTTTTCTAGAAAAATATTTACCTATTTATGTTAGCCGTATTGGGTCTTAGTTGTGTGGCAGCACCCAGGATCTTCATTGTGGCACACGGATGTGTGGGCTTAGTTGCGTCTCAGCATGTGAGATCTTAGTTTCCCAACCAGGGATTGAACTCATGTCCCCTGCCTTGCAAGGCCAGTTGTTATCCACTGTANTTAGTTGTGTGGCAGCACCCAGGATCTTCATTGTGGCACACGGATGTGTGGGCTTAGTTGCGTCTCAGCATGTGAGATCTTAGTTTCCCAACCAGGGATTGAACTCATGTCCCCTGCCTTGCAAGGCCAGTTGTTATCCACTGTACCACCAGGGAAGCCCTCATTGCTAGCTTTTGATTTAGAGATTTATGATCTTCCTTTGACTTGAACACTTAGAGGCCATTGTAGGTTGTGGATTAGCCTAATTTCAACATTTTAATGTCTCAGAGAGTGAGAGGATCCTGCAAAGAGAGAGACTTTGGAGGAAAGGCTGGTCAGTAGAGCAGTCAGAACACACACAACATGTATTTTGACAGTTTGCTGTTTTATGAGTGCAGTACTTGGTGTCCTAAAACAAGTAGAGTAGTAACATTAAAGATCACTGATTTCCATAACAAATATAATAATAACTAAAAAGTTTGAAATATTGTGAGAGTCACCAAAATGTTACTCAGAGACACAAAGTGAGCAAATGCTCTTAAAAAAAAAAAAAAATTTGGCGCAGACAGCCTGGGTGGAAGGGGTGTCTAGAGGAAAATGGATACATGTGTATGTATGTCCCTTTGGTCTTTACCTGAAACTACCACATTGTCAATTGGCTATACCCCAATACAAAATTTTAAAAAGTTTTNAAAAAAAAAAAAAATTTGGCGCAGACAGCCTGGGTGGAAGGGGTGTCTAGAGGAAAATGGATACATGTGTATGTATGTCCCTTTGGTCTTTACCTGAAACTACCACATTGTCAATTGGCTATACCCCAATACAAAATTTTAAAAAGTTTTTGGGGAAAATGGCGCAGATAGATTGTCTTGACACAGGATTGCAACAAATCTTCAATTTGTAAAACACACTATATGCAAAGCATGATAAAGCAAGGCATTATAAAATGATGTATTCTTGTAGTACGTTTTAATTGCCATAGAATATTCTGTTATATAGGGGCTTCCCAGGTGACTCAGTGGTAAAGAATCTGTCTGCTAGTGCAGGAGATGCAAGTTCGATCCCTGGGTTGGGAAGATCCCCTGGAGGAAGAAATGGCAACCCGCTCCTTGCCTGGAAAATTCCACAAACAGAGGAACCTGGCAGGTTACAGTCTATGGAGTGACAAGACAGTCAGACACGACTGAGCATACGTATTCTGTTACATAGAAGTAAACTCTGTATTTGTTCTGTTGCAGATATTAGAGAATTAGTTGTTTAAAGCTACTACTACTTTCAGTAAACATTCTTGTGTCTTTCTCCTTGTTCACATTTCCATGAGGTTTTCTGAGAGGTGAATTACTTAGTTGGAAGGGTATGCTTATCTTCAACTGTTGACTCTTACATGGCGCTCCTCAAAGTGGTTATGTACCAGTTTTTACATTTTCACTAGCAAGGTATTCTGTTTCTCTATATTTTTTTCAACACTTGATGTTATTTTATAGTACTGTATTTATGAATCTAATGCGTGTGAATTAATTTGCACTTCTCTGATGATGATAAAATTTAGGATNTTATGTACCAGTTTTTACATTTTCACTAGCAAGGTATTCTGTTTCTCTATATTTTTTTCAACACTTGATGTTATTTTATAGTACTGTATTTATGAATCTAATGCGTGTGAATTAATTTGCACTTCTCTGATGATGATAAAATTTAGGATCTGTTTTATGTTTCTGGCTTTTCTGGTGGACCAGACAGTAAAGAATCTGTCTGCAATGCAGGAGACCCCAATTCGATCCCTGGGTCAGGAAGATCCCTGGAGGAGGAAATGGCAACCCACTCCAGTACTCTTGCCTGGAGAATTACATGAACAGAGAAGCCTGGTGGGCTACAGTCCATGGAGTCACAAAGAGTCAGACATGACTGAAGTGACTTAGCACACAGCACGTGATATGTTCTGTTGTGCTATTTATCTATACTTATGCTAACACCACACTGTCTTTATAATAAGTTTTTATATTTGGTTTGTCAGGATCCTTCATGCATTGCTGTACTTGATAATTGCTTTTGTTACATTTAACCTTTATAAAAAGACTTACTGGGATATTTTTTATTGGAACTTTATATTTTATTGGAAATTCCATTTATATATGTCTTTTCATCCATAAGTATTGTGTAAGGTGAAATTGGTGAAAATTTTATCCTTTTTTACCTTGTGTAATGTTTTATTGTTTCCATAAGTTCTTCCCTATCCTTTATAAGATACATATATTATATCCAGCTTAATGTCAGACTATTAATTTGCCCTGATGATTTGGTTGAAGTTTTTTAAATCCCATGTTGACAGTTCTGTCATTTATAAATAAGCCAGCATAAATATCCAACATCCTTGTATTGGTTCATAGACCTAACATTCTAGGTTCCTATGCGATGTTGTTCTTTACAGCATTGGACTTTACTTCCTTCACCAGTCACATTTATGAGTGGGTATTGTTTTTGCTTTGGCTCAGCCTCTTCATTCTTTCCTGAGCTATTTCTCCAGTAGCATATTGGGCAACTATCAATCTGGAGAGTTCATCTTTCAGTGTTATATCTTTTTGCCTTTTCATGCTGTTCATGGGGTTCTGAAGGAAAGAATACTAAGGTGGCTTGCCATTCCCTTCTCCAGTGGACCATGTTTTGTCAGAACTCTATGCCGTGACCTCTCTTGGGTGGCCCTACGTGACATGGTTCATAGTTTCATTGAATTAGACAAGGCTGTTTTCCATGTGATCAGTTTAGTTTTCTGTGCTTGTGCTTTTCATTCTATCTGATAGACAAAGTGCCTAAAGAACTCTGGATGGAGGTTTGTAAAATTGTACAGGAGGCAGTGATCAAAACCATCCCCAAGAAGAAATGAAAGAAGGTAAAATGGTTGTCTGAGGAGGCCTTACAAATAGCTGAGAAAAGAAGAGAAGCAAAAGGTAAAGGAGAAAAAGATATATCCATCTGAATGCAGAGTTCAAAAGAATAGCAAGGAGAAATAAGAAAGCCTCCCTCAGTGATCAATGCAAAGAAATAGAGGAAAACAATAGAATGGAAAATATTAGAGATTTCTTCAAGAAAATTAGAGACACCAAGGGAACATTTCATGCAAAAATGGGCACAATAAAGGACAGAAACGGTNAAATAAGAAAGCCTCCCTCAGTGATCAATGCAAAGAAATAGAGGAAAACAATAGAATGGAAAATATTAGAGATTTCTTCAAGAAAATTAGAGACACCAAGGGAACATTTCATGCAAAAATGGGCACAATAAAGGACAGAAACGGTATGGACCTAACAGAAGCAGAAGATATTAAGGAGAGCTGGCAAGAATACACAGAAGAACTATATAGAAAAGATCTTCATGACCCAGATAACCAAGATGGTGTGATCACTCACCTACAGTAAGACATCCTGGAGTGCATCTCAAGTGGGCCTTAGAAAACATCACTACAAACAAAGCTAATGAGGTGATGGAATTCCAGCTTCAGCTATTTTAAATCCTAAAAGGTGATGCTGTGAAAGTGCTGCACTGAATATGCCAGCAAATTTGGAAAACTCGGCAGTGGCCACAGGACCGGAAAAGGTCAGTTTTCATCCCAGTCCCAAACAAAGGCAATGCCCCCAAATGTTCAAACTGCTGCACAATTGCACTTATCTCACACTCTAGCAAAGTAATGCTGAAAATTCTCCAAGCTAGTATTCAACAGTGCATGAACCAAAAACTTCCAGATGTTCAAGCTGGATTTAGAAAAGGCAGAAGAACCAGAGATCAAATTGCCAACATCCGTTGGAACATCAAAAAAGCAAGAGAATTCCAAAAGAACATCTATTTCCGCTTTATTGACTATACTAAAGCCTTTGATTGTGCGGATCACAACAAACTGTGGAAAATTCCCCAAGAGATGGAAATAACAACCACCTTGCCTGCCTCCTGAGAAACCTGTATGAAGGTCAAGAGGCAACAGCTAGAACCAGATATGGAACAATGAACTGGTTCCAAACTGGGGAAGGAGTATGTCAAGGCTGTGTATTGTCATGCTGCTTATTTAACTTCCATGTAGAGTACATTATGCAAAATGCCAGGCTAACTGAAGCACAAGCTGGAGTCAGGATTGCCAGGAGAAATATCAATAACCTCACATATGCAGATGATACCACCCTTATGGCAGAAAGTGAAGAACTAAAGAGCCTCTTGATGCAAGTGAAAGAGAAGAATGAAAAAATTGGCTTAAAACTCAACATTCAGAAAACTAAGATCATGGCATCTGGTCCCATCACTTCATGGCAAATAGATGGGGAAACAGTGCAAACAGCAAGAGACCATTTTCTTGGACTTCAAAATCACTGCAGATAGTGACTGCGTGAAATTAAAAGACACTTGCTCCTTGGAAGAAAAGCTATGATCAACCTTGGCAGCATATTACAAAGCAGAGACATTAGTTTGCCAACAAAGGTCTGTATAGTCAAAGCTCTGGTTTTTCCAGTAGTCATGTATGGATGTGCGAATTGGCTCATAAAGAAAGCTGAGTGATGAAGAATTGATGCTTTTGAACTATGGTGTTGGAGAAGACTCTTGAGAGTCCCTTGAACTGCAAGGAGATCAAACCAGTCCATCCTAAAGGAAATCAGTCCTGAATATTCGTTGGAAAGACTGATACTGAAGCTCCCAATACTTTGGCTACCTGATGGGAAGAACTGACTCATTGGAAAAGACCTCTGATACTGGGAAAGATTGAAGGCAGGAAGTGAAGTGGACAACAGAGGATGAGATGGTTGGATGGCATCACCGACTCGGTGGACATGAGTTTGAGCAAGCTCCGGGAGTTGATTATGGACAGGGAAGCCAGGCGTGTTGCAGTCCATGGGCTTTCAGAGAGTTGGATGTGAAAGAGCGACTGAACTGAACTTCTATTGATCCAGGCTTTCACTGGAATTATTCTCAAGTCTTTCTATCAATTATGATGTTTGCTTTTTGTTTTTGATAGATAGCCAGCAAACTTCTATTTTGCTACCTTGCTTGGATTTTTATTGTGAAGAGTAAATTTTATAAATTATTTTTATCTGTTGGGATATTTTGTGTTTTTATTTTATTATAACTGTTTGTTTTCTTGCATCACTTAATGGTCCAGTGTTGAAACATCCTTGCATTTCTGGATGAACTCTGCTCAATTTTGATTTAAAAAAATGTTGAAATATAATATTTTAAGATATTTACATATATGTTCCTAGGTGAATTTGGCCTCTACTTTCTTTTCTATCTTTCTGGTTTGGTATCAAAGTTTTAAAGCTACAGAATTTTTTCTATGGAGTCTAATTTTTATTTCTTTACAGACTTTACCTTAGCATTTTTCAAAATTTTACCTGATACCTTCCTTCTCTGCAGCTTTATTAGGCTCTTTGTTGTTCAGTCACTAAGTCATGTCTGACTCTTTGCGACCCTATGAAGTACAGCATGCCAGTCTCCCCTGTCCTTCAGTGTCTCCTGGAGTTTGCTCAGATTCATGTTCATTGAGTCAGTGATGCTATCTAACCATCTCATCCTCTGCTGCCCTCTTCTCTTGCCTTCAATCTTTCCTGACATCAGGGTCTTTTTCAATGAGTTGGTTCTTTGCATCAGGTGGCCAAAGTAGTGGAGGTTCAGCTTCAGCATCAGTCCTTCCAATGAATATTCAGGACTGATTTCCTTTAGGATTGACTGGTTTGATCTCCTTGCAGTCCAGGGTTCTCTCAAAAGTCTTCTCCAGCACTACAATGCAAAAGCGTGTATTCTTCCGTCCTCAGCCTTCTTTATGGTCCAGCTCTTACCTACGTACATGACTACTGGGAAAACTATAGGTTTAACTATATGGACCTTTGTCAGCAAAGTGATGTCTCTGCTTTTTAATATGATGTTTAGGTGGGTCATAGCCTTCCTTCCAAGGAGCAAGTGTCTTTTAATTTCATGGGTGCAGTCATCGTCCACAGTGATTTTGGAGCCCAAGAAAAGAAAATCTATCACTGTTTCCACTTTTTCCCCATCTATTTGCCATTAAGTGATGGGACCAGATGCCATGATCTTAGTTTTCTGAATGTTGAGTTTTAAGCCAACTTTTTCACTCTCCTCTTTCACTTCCATCAAGAGGCTCTTTAGTTCCTCTTCACTTTCTGCCATTAGAGTTGTATCATCTGCATATCTGAGGTTATTGATATTTCACCCTGCAGTCTTGATTCCAGCTTGTGCTTCAGTCAGCCCAGCATTTCGCATGATGTACTCTGCATAGAAGTTAAATAAGCAGGGTGACAATATATGGCTTTGACATACTTCTTTCCCAATTTGGAACCTGTCCATTGTTCCATGTCTGGTTCTAACTTCTTGACCTGTGTACAGATTTCTCAGGAGACAGGTGAGATGGTCTGATATTCCAATGTCTTTAAGAATATTCCAGAGTTTGTTGTGATCCACACAACCAAAGGCTTTAGTGTAGTCATTGAAGCAGAAGTAGATGTTTTTCTGGAATTCCTTTGCTTTCTCCATGATCCAACAAATGGCAATTTGTTGGCAATTTGATCTCTGGTTCCTCTGAATTTTCTAAACCCACCTTGAACATCTGAAAGTTCTTGGTTCACATACTACTGAAGCCTGGTTTGAAGGATTTTGAGCATGATCTTACTAGCATGTGAAATGAGTGCATTTGTACAGTCGTTTGAACATCTTTGGCATTGCCCTTCTTTGGGATTGAAGCTGGGTTCAAATGTTCAGATTAATGTATGTATATGTATTCCCCTGTTCAGCAGCTACAGTGTTTGTGCTTGGTACCCACAGTGCCCAATCTGAGGATTCATGTCTTTATTTCAGATAAACTCTCACCAATCCTGTTTTTAAATATTGTGTGAGCACTATTCTTTTCCCATCTCTTCTAGAATTCCTATTAAACATATCTGGGGTAGTTCTGCTACAAGTATCTGACTTTCTGTGCTTTGGACTATAGACACAGTTATTCTGTAGTTGACAGGAAGTCTAGAGATATGCTAACTCAACATTATCATTGCGGGACCTACATTTTTGAGGGCTTCCTTTTTGTGTCAGCTTTCTGACAGTTTCAGTCATCCCTGTCTTACTCTTGCTCCCTCAGAGGGAATCTCTTTTTTTGCTCAGGCTGCTTTCAAGATTACCCGCCCCCCCCCTTTTTTTTTCCAGCAGTTATACTTTGTTGGGCTTTAATGTATTTTTAATTATATTGTTTTTGATGGGATTCATAGATAACTTGAATCTGCCTTGATGTCTTTCATTGATTTTAGGAAAGGCTCAAGCATTACCTCTTTAAATATCACTTCTGCTCATCATCTTTTCACTTCTCTGGCTCTAATTATATATATATGCTGTATTTTTCACTATACTCTCCATGTCTTACACTCTTTTCTGTATGTGTCCTTTTGTTACTCATGCTTCATTCTGGGTATTGTCTTCTGAGCACTCTTCTAGTCCACTGCTGTTTTTCTTTCAGTCATCTAGTCTGATATTAAACAAGTCAGTCCTTGAGTTCATAGTTTTAGGTTTTTTTTTTTTTTTTTAAGTTTTAGAATTTTCATTTGATCCAGCTTTAGAGTTTCTATTCCCTGCTGAAATTCCCAAGCTTGCCTTTTTTTTCCCCTTGAGTATTTGTGGCATATTGTTTAAAGTCTCTGCCTCATAATTCCATTATCTGAATATATATCATTTTTGTTGTCTAAACATTGCTCTTTTTTTTTTAACATGTAGTTTTGTCATATTAGAGGCTCAATTATTTTTCAGTGAGACCTGGACATTATATATAGACATGTAAGGCGACTTGAGGCCTAGGATGGTCTCTTCCCACAGAGGGTTTTACTTTTGACAGGCCCCTTGGGCCACTAGCAATCCAGGGTCATTTTAATAATTTCAAATTTGAACTAATTTGAAATTGTGGTTTTCAGTTTCTGCCTGGGCTAGTCTATTTCTTGTTAACCTTTTCCCCCTTACTCCTAGCATATGACCTTTTAAAGTCCCAGTCTGAGGTGTGGGCATTACCTTGTCCCTCCTCTTTGGGCTTCTGAAACTCTAGTTTTGTCTCCTTAGCTCAGAGAAGCTTTAAAAAGTTCTGCTCAGCTTCTCATACTGTCACCCATCTCTGGAACTGGCCCCCATCCCTTGAGAAACATCTAAAATGGGCTCTCTAGCTTTTCTAATTGTTTTCTGTGGAAGGGTTCATCTGGTTACTTAGAATGCCATTACTTGAAGTAGAATTCCCCAAGTTCTATATTTCTCCTCTGTTCCTTTTTGTACAACGACTAATTTTCTTTTCACCTCATAGTTACAAAATCCTTGTGTCTGTGGGCATTGTGTATAAGAGTTCTAATGAAATTTTTTCATACTCACATGTTTTTTTCACTTTTTATTTTACAGATGCTATGACTTCATTTATGTCTTTGACTTTTTTAATCAATTCGTTCAATCTTTAATTCTTATTCTTATCTCTTTGACCATTCTAAACATATTTAAAATCTTTGTTGTTATATAAACTTAGTTTTTCCTTGAATAACCTTTAATTCTTATTGTTGATTTTTGTTACTTTGGTGTCCTGGTGTTTTTATTTCTTCTTGTGTATAGTTCTGAATATTTTTTAATGTGACCATTTTGAGTAGGAATTTGTGAGTTCTGTTGTCTCACCTTTCCCTTCTACATTCAGTACTCTGTGCCTGGTAGGTTTCTTTGCTGCATCTACCTCCCTCTCAATACCCACTCCTCATGTAAGAATCTGGTATAAAAATGGTAGCTTAGATTAAGAATATCACAGATTAAATCACTGAGTCAGTTGTTAACTTGTTTCATTTCCTGGGTTTGAGGCTTTATCAGAATCTCCCCTTTCAGTGCTTTATCAGAGTCTCTCCACCTGCAGTGCAGGAGACCCAGGTTCAATTCTTGGGTCGGGAAGATCTGCTGGAGAAGGAATAGGCTACCCACTCCAGTATTCTTGGGCTTCCCTTGTGGCTCAGCTGGTAAAGAATCCGCCTGCAATGCGGGAGACCTGGATTCAGTCCCTGAGTTGGGAATATCGCCTGGAGAAAGGAAAGGCTACCCACTCCAGTATTCTAGCCTAGAGACTGGATCACAAAGAGTCGGACATGACTGAGCGACTTTTACTTTCTTTCCCCCCTCTTAGTTCCATAACTTTCTAAAATTCTTAATCTGTTTTTAGCAAATTTTCTAATCATTTTTACCACTGTAAGCAAATTTTTATGAACCAAGGTGGCTCTTCTTAGTGCCTAGCCTCAGTGAAGTAGTTTCATTTGAGTGGAACACTTACACACTGAGCTGCTTCATCCAAACCTGGGTGTACTACACTATTTGGTAGTCCACTGACCCTTTTTAAAGTTTTGTTTCTTTTTTTAAATGATGTGATTCAGTCTGAGGTAAAAAACTTCCCTGATGATTTATGCTTGCCAAAACCTTTAGGTTAGACCTTTAGATGCATACTTTAGTTTGTAAATACAGAAGATGGGGTACAAGTTAAACAACATTTAGGGGAAACACAAGTTCAAAACGTTGGACATTCATTAAAGAAACTGGATGGACTCTTCTGAAAGTCCAAGATATAATTGTTGTTTTTAGATGAGAATGAGAGCACAACCAACCAAATGCAATGTGTGAGACATAATTGAATTTTTGTCTCCCCCCCACCAAAATAAAATATAAACAAGATGTTTTGACTTTTACAACTCAATGATAAAGATTAACGGCCTATTTTTTTTTTAATGGGCACAGTATGTGAATAGACATTTCTCCAAGGAAGATATAAACCTGGTCAGTAAACATGAAAAGAGACTCTTATCATTAACCATTAGGGAAATGCAAATCAAATGCACAGTGACACACCATTTCACACTCACTAGGATGGCTTTAGTAAAAAAAATGGCAGATAATGACAGGTGTTGACAGAATGTAGAGAAATTGAAACCCTTGTGTACTGCTGGTGAGCATGTAAAATGGTACAATTGTCTTGGAAAACAATTTGGCAGTTCTCAGAAAGGTTAAAGACAGTGTTACCATATGACGCAGGAATATCATTCTAGTCGTAATAGCCCCAAGATAGAAACAACCAATCTATGGATAAATATAATTTGGTAATAAAAAGGAGTCATGAAATTAAGAGGCACTTACTCCTTGGAAGGAAAGTTATGACCAACTTAGACAGGATATTAAAAAGCAGAGACATTACTTTGCCAGCAAAAGTCTGTCTAGTCAAGGGTATGGTTTTTCCAGTAGTCATATGGATGTGAGAGTTAGACTGTGAAGAAAGCTGAGTGCCGAAGAATTAATGCTTTTGAACTGTGGTGTTGGAGAAGACTCTTGAGAGTCCCTTGGACTTCAAGGAGATCCAACCAGTCCATCCTAAAGGAGATCAATCCTGGGTGTTGACTGGAAGGACTAATGTTGAAGCTGAAACTCCAATACTTTGGCCACCTGAGCAAAGAGCTGACTCATTGGAAAAAACCCTGATGCTGGGAAAGATTGTGGGCAAGAGGAGAAAAGGATGATAGAGGATGAGATGGTTGGATGGTATCAATGACTCAATGGACATGAGTTTGGGTAAACTGGGAGTTGGTGATGGACAGGGAGGCTTGGTGTGCTGCAGTCCTTGGGGTTGCAAAGAGTCGGACACTTCTGAGCTGAACTGAAAGTACTAATACATTCTACAGCATGGATGAACTTTCAAAACATTAAGTGAAAGAAGCCAGTCACAAAATGCTACATATTGTATGTTTCATTTATAGCAGATCCTCCTTATTTGCAGATCCCTATTTACAAACTCTCCTACTCACTGAAATGTATTTGTAAGTCTGAAATCAGTACTTGAGACATTTTCATAATCTTTCAGACACACAGAGCAGTGAAATATCTGAGTCATCTATTGGCTCAGGCTAAACAGAACACAACACTCTGGCTTCTTGTTTCAGCTCACATACTGTAAACAGGTGTCTTTCAAAATCTATTAAGTGCCAGCCACATTTTTCATATTTTTGGTGATTTCACAGTCTTAAACTGACCCATAAGCATTGTACCGAAGTGCTATCTAGTATTCTTAGGAAGCTTTTATGGAAAAAATATTAGCATTAGATAAACTTTGTTCAGACTTGAGTTGTGCTTTAGGCCAGAAGTTCATTATTAATGAGTCAACAGTATAATTAAGGTAGTTATATAACAGAAACATATAAGTATAAAACAAGTATATGTGTTGATCAGATGAAATATTTTGACCAGAAGCTTGAAGGAACCTGACCCTCGTTTCCTTCTTGAGCAGTGTTTGGTACTTGCTAATTCAGTGTTTTCAGCTTTATGGGAACACAAGTATGACAGATAACAAGGATCAACTGTATAGGAAATGTCCAAAGAAAGCAAACCTATAGCTATAGACAGTAGATTAGTGATTACCCAGGATTAGAGTAGAGTAAGAAACAGGGAGTGACTGCTAATGAATATGGGATGATGAAAATTTTCTGAAATTGCATATAGTGATTGTTGTACACCTCTGTGAATATATGAAAAATCTTGCTTTTTACACTTTAAATGGGTGAATTTTATGGTATAAGAATTATATATCAATAAAGCTATTTAGACAAAGATAAATTGAGAGTAATGGATATGTTTTGAATTATCAATTGAGTAATGGAGAATATGGATTTGTTAATTTTCAAAGATGGAAAACAGTATTACTGTTTTGTATGAAGTAACTTTGTTGTTAGAAAATGCCCGGAGAGATATTTAGGAGTAATTTATTCGGTCTGCAGGTTAATTGCAAATAGTTCAAGAATTTTTAAAAGACTGTAGAGCGAGAAAAGAGAAAGCAAATGTGGCAAAATGATAGCAGTTGTTGAATCTAGATGGAAGGCATGTGGATATTCATTGAACTTTTCTTTCATGCTCTTTTTTCTTTCCTGTTTGAAACTTTTTGAGGTAAAAAACTTGGTGGGGGAGACTTTTTGCTCTTTCAGCACTATGGAAAAATCTTTTGTTCTTCTAACCATAGGCTTCTTTAATTATGCTTGTTGTAACATAAAGCAAAACCATATATACCCACTGAATGTATCTGTGTACGCCAGAAACAGAGACCATTAAAACCAAAGAAGAGGGAATTCCCTGATGATCCAGTGGTCAGGACTCCAAACGCTCACTGCTGAGGGCCCAGTTTCAGTCCCTGATTGGGGAACTAAAATCCCACAATCCAAGCAGGGCAGCCAAAAACAAAAACAAAGAAGAGTAAGAGGAATATACTACATTTCATACATAGTATATGAAATCTTTTTATTACCAAATGTTTAAATTTAATTCCCTATAATTTTTTAAGTTACATATTCATCACAGTTTATGAAACAATACAAGGATATATAAAGAAAATCTATATTAATACTCTGTGTGATACATATTTATTATATACTTATTAATGAAAGACTCCACATAGAGTTTGTGTCTGTGCACATGTACTCAGTTTGGTTTTAACGCAGGCAGATTCTTTACCACTGAACCACCTGGTAAACCCTATAGTGTTTGTATCAGTACCTGTTTATGTGCTAAGTTCTATGGTAGGTGATGGAGAAGCAAGGAGAACTCCTGTGCCTTTGAGGAGTTCACTGTTTACAGGAAAAGTCAGATGCATAAGTAAATGTAAGATACTGTAGAATCCACCTGCCAATGCAGAAGATGCAGGTTTGATCCCTGGGTTGGGAAGAGCCCCTGGAAAAGGAAATGGCAATCCACTCTAATATTCTTGCCTGGGAAATCCCATGGACAGAGGATCCTATCCATGGTGTCGCAGAAGAGTCATACGCAACTTAGCGACTAAACAGCAACAACTGTATAAAGTATGGATAAAGAATTATAGGAAGAACTTTTGATGATGGCAGAATAAGTAATTCAGAGGAAAAAAGTAATTGAGGACAAGTTGAAAGATAAGCAGAATATAAAAACATCTGCTAGAAGGCATTTTAGAGCAAAAAAGAAAGTAAAGATTTATGAAGCTTAGATTCAGGAAAGCTGAAAATTCATAAAGGTGAACGTGGCCTTTGGACGCAGTTTTTCCATATAAGCTTCTGCTGATTTCAGAAAAAGTAGCTTAGATAATGAAGCTAGTAGAATAGCACTTTTTTGAAGCATGGATGGAGTTCAGATGCCCTGCAAGAGGAGATACTGATAAATTACCCATGCATTTATGTTAGACCCTGAAAAGATACATCTAGATATAAGGATGTAAAAGGAGTAGACAGGCCCTGATAGAAACAGATGCCCAGCTTTAAATCATCAATTCCTGAAATTAAAAAGGACATTATGAATTGATAGTAGCCTTAGAAGCATGCCTGAACCAAACTAAAGGATAGTTCAGAAAACACTATCCAGGTATATACTACTTTATATAACATAGATAAACAGCAACAAGGACCTGCTGTATAGCACAGGGAACTAATGTACAGGGAACTACATTCACTATCTTGTAATAACCTATAATAGAAAAAATCTGGAAAAGAATGTATATGTTCAGTTACGTATATGTATATGCACTTATTTTGCTGTTGTTCAGTCACTCAGTCATGTCTGACTCTTGTGACTCCATGAACTGCAGCACGCCAGATTTCCCTGTCCTTATTATCTCCCAGAGTTTGCTCAAACTCATGTGCATTGAGTTGGTGATGTCATCCAATCATCTCATTCTCTGTCGTCCCCTTCTCCTCTTGGCCTTCAATCTTTCCCAGCATCAGGGTCTTATTCCAATGAGTCAGCTCTTCCCATCAGGTGGCCATACTATTGGAGCTTCATTTTCAGCATCACTCCTTCTAATGAATATTCAGGGTTGATTTCCTTTAGGATTTGACTGATTTGATCTCCTTGCTCTCCAAGGGACTTTCAAGAGTCTTCTCCAGCACCACAGTTCGAAAGCATCGATTCTTCAGTACTCAGCCTTCTTTATGTCCCAACTGTCACATCTATACTGTCACTACTGGAAAAACCATAGCTTTGACTGTACATGTATATATATAGCTGAATCCCTTTGCTGTATACCTGCAACTAACAAAACATTGTAAATCATTTCAATTTTTAAAAAGAAACGATATCTAGAATGAAGCACATCTAGAGAAAGAGAACATCATCCAGAGTCTCAAATTATTGCTACAATAATGATTGCTGATGCACAGAAAAATCAAATAGCCCGACCCAGGAGGACATTATACAACGTAAATGTTAGCTAAGTAAACAGCTAGGAAAAAAAAGATTCATAGGGACTCTAGATAGGCATTATCAAAGAAACTCTATTTTTTAATATACATTTATTTATTTTAATTGGAGGCTAATTACTTTACAATATTGTATTGGTTTTCCCATACATTGACATGAATCTGCCATGGGTGTACATGTGTTCCCCATCNACCTGCAGCCTTCCAGCCTCCACCATCCATGGGATTTTCCAGGCAAGAGCACTGGAGTGGGGTGCCATTGCCTTTTCCGATAAATGAGTGTAGAAGATGATTAAAAGTGGGGTATTATGCAGAAATGTAACTGTTCAGAAGGCAGAATTGCCACTATTTGATGAGGTGTCCTAGAAGAAGATAAGCTGAAAATGGGCTCTGGGTCATGGTGTGGCCTCATTTTCTCTGATATTTTACAAAAGCCTTTTCTGCAGAAAGTCATTGAGCTAATACTGGGAAACATAGGGTTATCCACATTTTATGTACTGGGTTGATGGGAAAGATCGTTTGATTTTTCCATACAACAGTACCGAAAAACCCAAACCAACTTTCTGGCCAACCCAATATTTTGAAAGATGTGCCAGCACCTAGAACTAGATACCTGCCTGTAACACAATCAGGAGGATTGAGCTGCTTAGGCTTTTCCACTTTTTAGCTTCTGGTGGCTATCCCTCAGCACTCAGGAGTAGGTCAAAGCAGAACATTTGTGTGTTCTTAAAAGATCCAGGGAGCAGAAGAAAAGAGCTAGACCATCAGCAAGCCAACTTAGATCAGGTTTACCTAGGCATTGTGAGATATTTTTTAAAATATGGTACCACGTAAGAAAGCTTTATGTGGAAGTATCGAGTCATTCTGCACAAATCTGAACTGGCCACTCTCTGCCCAGTACAGTTATCCTGGATTTTGTTTTTATTTTCCTGAAGAGTCCTATGATCTTTCTATTTCTATACCCTACTCTTATGTCTTTCTTGGTTTACTCTCTTTGAAAAGCACATTTAGCAGCTTCCTGAGAAAGGCTCTATGGGAGATGAAGGATGGGTTCTTGAATGTCTG
This sequence comes from Neotragus pygmaeus, assembly GCA_006410875.1. Taxonomy (NCBI): domain Eukaryota; kingdom Metazoa; phylum Chordata; class Mammalia; order Artiodactyla; family Bovidae; genus Neotragus; species Neotragus pygmaeus. The sequence continues at coordinate 3,304,067 of SJYV01056334.1, forward strand.
GAAATTGTCTTTAATTCTGCTCTCAGTTTAAATAATAGTATGATATAAAATTCCAAGCTGGCTGTTGTTTTCCATTAAAAATTTGAAGGGATTTCTCTGTTGTCTCCATCTTCCATTGTGACCACTGAGAAGGCTTGAAGCTGTTTTGATTCTTGTTCCTTTATATGTGCCCTATTTTGTTTTTGTTTGTTTTCCCCTCTAGAAGCTTGTAGGATCCATCTGAGGATATTAATGATTGTAAGTTACTTTAGTTTCAGGTTTCTATTTTGCTACTTTGTCTTTTCCCCCCTGTATTACTGTGTATCTGTTTATGTTTTATCTCTATCACAATAAAGATTTTCTCTCAGGTTTCTGCTGAACTTTGGTTGTCTGCTTATGTTTAAGAATAAGAGGCTGAACAGCTGATTGAAGGCTTTGAACAGACAGGCGGGGCTTATTGTCAGTGAACTTTGTGTAAAGCCAATTCAGGGGGCATGACATAGGATTTGCTAATATTTCCCTGATTTAAACATTCTATCCAGTCTCAGGCAGAATGACCCACCAAATTTACAGAATGGTCAAGGAAACAGACCAGAAAGCTCTTCAACTTTAGATAGGTAGGCAGCTCCAATGAGTGGAAAGCTGCATGTGTATGGTTTCTCCTTCCAAACTCACCATTCAGCTGAATCACTCCTCACCTAAGAAGCTGCTGGTAGAGAGAGAAGGAGAAAGAGGCACCAGTGTTATAAGAAATACTGCTATGTGAAAACAGAGTAGGGAATTGTGGTAAATTGAACAGTGTGTTAAAAGTGAATGTATATTTTAAATTTATGTTTGCTTGGGGGAGGTCTCTTTGCTGTTTCTAAGAGAAATACATGTAAAAATCTCCAATTGTTGGTATATTCTCATGGTTTTGTCAGTTACTTTATGTATTTTTGCTACCTTGTAAGTTTTGTACTTGGCATGCTTTCTGTTTTTGCTTTTTAGTAGATCAGATTTTCTTCTCCAAGTTTGAAAGCTATACATTCTATTTTTATTCTCATTGTGGTTATTTCTAACCCATATTTATGATTACCTTTCTCTACCAGTATTTAAAATTATCAACATTGGAGTCTTACAGTAACACAGAAGTATTGACAGTCATTCTCCCTCCTTCCCCCATACACTTTACCTGTTGTCTCTCTGCTCCTCTTCACCCACGTTGATATCACTTAGAGTGTTTATCCTAGTTAATTTTTCATTTTGAATATTTGCCAATTGAACAAATAACTTGTCTGAGGTTGCTGTTTATTTCCTGTATACATTTTATCAATCATTTATGTGTTTAATCATCAAATTAGTATAATCACCTGGTTTTAAAAACACATATGGAAATAAGAGCAGTGAGTGACTTGCCTCACTCCAAAGTCCAGATCCCAGAATCAGTTGTGTTTAACTCCATACTATTGTTTTTACCTTCTTACTTGTAAGTAATGTGCTCACCTTGCTATTTTGACTTACCAATGTTAGAGGTTATCTATTACCCTCTCCTTCCCAGCCTCCATTTAGGATTTGACTGGCTTTACTACTATCCCACTCTTCCTCTCACCCCCTTCCTAATATTATTTTAATTTTTAGTCAATTCCATTCAGTCGCTCAGTCATGTCTGACTCTTTGTGACCCTGTGGAATGTAGCACGCTAGGCTTCCCTGTCCATCACCAACTGCTGGAGCTTGCTCATGTCTGTCAAGTCGGTGATGCCATCCAACCATCGCATTCTCTCTTGTCCCCTTCTCCTCCTGCCTTCAATCTTTCCCAGCATCAGGGTCTTTTCCAGTGAGTCAGTTCTTCGCATTAGGTGGCCAAAGTATTGAAGCTTCAGCTTCAGTGTCAGTCCTTCCAGTGAATATTCAGGACTGGTTTCCTTTAGGATTGACNTTCAATCTTTCCCAGCATCAGGGTCTTTTCCAGTGAGTCAGTTCTTCGCATTAGGTGGCCAAAGTATTGAAGCTTCAGCTTCAGTGTCAGTCCTTCCAGTGAATATTCAGGACTGGTTTCCTTTAGGATTGACTGGCTTGATCTCCTTGTGCTCTAATTTTTATCAAGTCACTGAAAATGTTGCATTATTGTGACCGTGCAAATATGTCTTTCTTCCATCCCTGTTGTTCATTTCATGTATGACTTTCTGGTTTTCCCGGTATTGCCATTGCCTTGTTTATTTGCCTCGTTTCTGTGTACTGTGCCTGGCTACAAGTTGTGGTGCCTAATGCTTTCGTGCTGGGCCTTTCGAGAGTTCTGCAGTGTAAACAGCTGTCAGAATCCCAGTCTCAGGTATAATTTCATCACCTCTGCTAAGTCAGTTACCTCACATCCATTTGCTTTTTTTTGCTGCTTCTGAAAGTCTCATTGTTGTCTTCTCTTTTATGCTTTCACTTGGTTTAATACCTCTTATTCTTTTATTGTCGTTTTGGGGGAGATTTTGAAGGGAAAAGAGAATAAGGTGAATAGTTAATCTCTTGTATTTAACTAGAAAACAAACTAGTTTTCTCTAATCATGTTTTATATACCCTTGAGAGACTTATCCATAGTGCTATCCACCCCACTTTCCTCCCCCTGTTCTGTGTTGAACTCAATTCATTAAGAGGTTTTTCCCACTACCACCCCCATCAAAGCAACTCTTGTTGAGGTCACTAGTAACCATTACACTGCTTTCCAGTGGCCAGTTCTGTGTCTTTGTTCTACCTGATTTACGGGGGCATAGTTGATTACTTCCTCCTGCTTGAAAATCTCTCCCCCCACCCCCACGGCTTCCAGGACAGCGTACTCTTCTGCTTTCCCTGCAATATCATTAATCTCTTCTTTTTCAGTCTTCATTGCTGATGTCTCTTCATATCCCCTACCTCTAAATATTGAACGGCCTCAGGGTTTAGACCTTGGACCACTATTGTAAACTTACTTCCCTGATGAGCTTAATGAGTTAGCCAGTCTAGTGATTTATGATGCCATATGCTTTGATTCTAGAGTTTGTATCTCTTCTTTTATCTGAATTCCAAAATCATGTATCTACCTGCCACTTCACTATCTCTACTTGGTATCTTCTTGGCATGTTAGGTTTATCATGCTTAAAAATCCTGATTTTTCTTTCAAAACCTATTTCTCCTCCAATCTGTATCAGTAAATGACAACTCTGCCTTTCTTTTTCTTTAGGCCAAAAATTTTGGAATCCTATGTTTCTTTTTTTCGTTCATACCCCGTATTGTCAGGAAATGCCATTCATATTAACTTTAAAATAGATTTTGCATTCAGGTACTCCATCCTCCACTGACTGCTGTCTGGTCTAAGCGGCATCATCGCTTGCCTAGATTATTGTGATAGCCTTTTGGCTCCGCTCCTGCCTTTACCAGACCTATAGTCTGTTGTCAAGAGTGAAACAGAGTGATCCTTTAAAAAAAAAAAATCTTAATCATTACACTCCTCTGCTGAAAACCCTTCAATGGCTTCATATTTGACTCAGTAAAAACTCAGAAGTCCTTATATTGGTCCACATGGTGTTAAGCTATCTGACCCTCTAGTCTTTGCCTTCTGCTTCCCTCGCAAGAGCTTCCCTGGCGGCTCAGATGGTAAAGCGTCTGCCTACAATGCAGAAGACCCCTGGGTTGGGAAGATCCCCTGGAGAAGGAAATGGCAACCCACTCCAGTATTCTTGCCTGGAAAATTCCATGGACTGAGGAGCCTGGTAGGCTACAGTTCATGGGGTTGCAAAGAGTTGGACATGACTGAGCAACTTCACATCACTTCCCTCGCAAGAGTCACATTGGCCACACTTGTAGTTATCTCAGTACTTCAGGCATGCTTCCCATAGGAGCTTTGAACATTGTTTTTCTCGTGTCTGGAGCACTTTCCTCCTGGATATCCTCAGGGCCCTCTGCACCTTTCTGGTTATTGCCCAAAAGTCGTCTTCTCAGTGAGCCCATCCATGTCACCTNTTGTAGTTATCTCAGTACTTCAGGCATGCTTCCCATAGGAGCTTTGAACATTGTTTTTCTCGTGTCTGGAGCACTTTCCTCCTGGATATCCTCAGGGCCCTCTGCACCTTTCTGGTTATTGCCCAAAAGTCGTCTTCTCAGTGAGCCCATCCATGTCACCTATTTTAACCTGCAACCCTTTCTGTCTCCCTCTACATTCCCTTATCCTCCTGCTTTTTTTTTTTTTTTTTTCCTTTGCAGCACATATTATGTATCCTCCTGCATCCCCATACTTGAAAACAGTATCTGGCAAATTTAGGCACTCAATTATATTGAAAGAGTGAGTGGATAAATTGTAGTAGTAATTGCCTGTTCCTAATACTCTCATTAATGGCAAAAAGTTTCACTCTGAAAAAAGCATAAGTGACTGTTATGAAATTAACAGTAATGTTAATAGTAAACAACAAAATCTGTTCAAGGTAAATTAATGGCTTAAATTCATAACTACTAGCAGTCCCTAGATATTTATAGTTCTAGACAGTAATAAGATTTAAATACATAGAAACATCAAACAATATGCCCTTTATTATTTAAATTTTGTGTAGTTTAAATATGGTTGATTTTTAAACACCAATAATACATTCTTTTTTTTTTTTCTTTTATAACTGAGATTTTATTGGTTGTTTTGAGGATCACTACACAGACATTTCAATTTGTACACAATTCTTCACATACGTACCAGAAATCTAAAATATCATGTAGTTGTGATTCTTAACAGTTATTCCAGTGACTTTCCAGCTTAAAATTTGGAGCAAACTTTCCTTAACAGGATATCAAGTACCAATATCTTCAAATATTGATATGTTGTTACATCATAACTCCCACTGATTCACAATTTAATATCATATACACTACATATCCAAACTGTCAATCGTTCACAGCACATTAACCAAGTTACTAGGAAAACTGGACTACCACGACCGAAGATGTTATAGTATAGTGTATAGTGCACAAAACGCTGACCAGGAGAGCCACGCTCAAAAAGTGGTTTGCTGTAGGAAATAATTCTACCAAAACAATATGGGAAGAGAAGTAATTTAAAGTGTTCAAGACATTAAATGCACAGCTGACTCCACACTGCCATTTAGTATGCTTTTGTATTATAGGATATAAAAGCTACCCCCCATCTATGGAATGTTAAGCTGACACCCAGGACAGTCAAAGCCTCCCGTATCCAATATCCCACTATTTTCTGGTTGTACCAAAAAATAAACAACCAGCAAATGATTTCACCTCTTAAAAAAAAGCATTTACACTTAAAAAATGGGATGAGGTGGGATTCCCTCCTTTTTAAAAATGTTTCTAGAGCTACTAAAAAACTTGCATTTACAAAATAGTTGATAAAAATATTCCTCTGGATTGTACAAGAAGGGAGACAGGGACCACTGACAGGACTCGGTGTGTGGTTATTAATCAGACTTGGCTTCTCTTCTGCTTCATCAGAGGCTGGGCTCTCCTCGTTTTTAGTCTCTCCATTTTCTGCAGGTAAGTCTTCTTTAGTCTCCTGGTTGGCCACTTCCGCCTGTTTTCCCTTTGCTCCTCTTTTCCCTTTTGTTTGCACTTTTTTGTCTGAAGATTTATCCTTTCCCGCCGCCTTTTTTGGCTTCGTTTCCACTTTTGCAGGAGCCGGTTTAGCTGACAACCTCGCCGATCTCCTCTTGGGCTCCTCCTTCACCGCCCCCTCGGCGGAGCTGACCTTCCTCTTAGGCATCGTGGCGACGGGGCGGGCGAGAGCCGGGTGCCTGAGGGCCGAGGCGCGCCGAGAGCCTTCGCGAAGCTGAGTAGCCTGACCGCAGCCGCTCCTCCCGCCGCCTGAGCTGCTGGGACCCGCGGCGGGGGTGGTGGGAGAACCCTAAACACCAATAATACATTCTTAACCTAGCATACTTGAGGAAGTCTTAAAGGCAGCTTTATTAAGCTTCAGTTGGAAACCACACCACAGAGAAAAGACTCCAGTCGTTCAGATAACATATACTTTTTAGATGGCATAATTAGAACTGATAACTGTAATTGCCCCCAGCAACTTCATTTTATGTATTGTATTCAGCATACATTTGATTTTAGGATCTGTGGATCTTTGGATGCATCTTTAATCAATTCTGGAAATTTTACAACAATTACCTTCTGTCGTCTGTAGAATTCATATTAGACATGTTTAGTCCTCATCCTACCCTTCATATCTTTGTCTTTCATATTTTTCACCTCTGTCCTTGTGCTGCACTCTGGTTCATTTTTCATGTATGTAGTATTTGCATGTTCAAGTATGCTATGTTAATGTCGACAAGAACTCCAGGTCCTGCAGTCCTTCGAAGTTAAAATGCTTGTTGTTTGTGCTGACTCTCATGCATATGGCCTCTTCACATTTATGGTAACCTTTATTAATTCATTCCTTGTTAATCTATAAATTCTGCAGGCCAAATCTGATCAAGGCTTAATTGTAAAGAATTCACTTCTGCTGCTGTTGGTATAGAGGCATCATTATTTGGGGGCCATTTCAGCCCTTTCTTAAAGATCTTGAGTGAGAGTAGTACATTTCCCCTCACCCTTACTCTACTTCTGAGCCCAAAGCTCAGAATCCTCACAGCTAAGTTTCTCTGGGCAGGGGCGCTCATACCCCTCGCTTCTGCCTGGAGTTTCCCACCCATTTTGATTGATTTTGCCTCTCCCTCTACTTCATATGAGATCAGTACTACTTTCATGCCTGTGTCTGAGCCAGAATCTGTCTTGTTGAGCAAAAAAGTCCCATATGTAGCCCACCATAGTGCCAAAAGTAGAAGCCTCCTATAATTTCCAGACTCTTGTGGACAGTTATTCCAAATGTTGCATTGTGAAATATCAGATATATCTATGTTTTTGTTTTCTTTGAGACTTTTTCATAAAACTAATATTTTACTTTATAAAAATGAATCTTTACATTGAAATTAACTGGGACACTCAATATCTCCAGTGGAACATGAGGAGAAACAAGAATGAAGAAAAGATATTAATACTGGAAAGTAAACAAAGCATAATTTCTATTGTAAACTTAATAAACCAGCAAGCATGTATATTTCATCTTATTTTTCTCATGTGCTGCAGATGGTCACAGATCCTTAAGACAAACATTCGGGGCATTCCTGGTAGCTCGGTGGTAAAGAATCTGCTTGCCAGATAGGAGACACAGGTTTGATCTCTGATCCAGAAAGATCTCACGTGCTGCAGAGCAACTAAGCTCAATAGTGTGCTACAACTATTGAGCCTGTGCTTTAGAGCCGAGAAGACACAGCTACTGAAGCCTGTGTACCCTAGAGCCTGTGGTCCCCTACACTGAGAAGCCCATGCACTGCAACTAGAGAGTAGCCCCTGATCACTGCAACTAGAGAAAAGCCTGAGCAGCAATGAAGACCCAGCACAGTCAGAAATAAAAAGAATTTTTAAAAGCAAACATCTGGAGAATTAAGATGTAGGAAGATTCTTAAATGCCTTCTGACTAATTAAAGGAAAAATCAGATACCTCTTTAATAGTGAAGTTTAATGTATTTTTTGTAGTCTATGGTAATGTTCTCTGAAATTCTTTGAAAATTGTTCATCCCTATATGATAAGGCAACTGAACTCAAATTGATTGGAAAAACCCTTCTTACCCATTGTATTAAGGATTAAACATTTAATGCTTTACTCATTTTCCATTTGTATGTGAAAGAACAACTTTTTTAAAGCCAGCAAAAATTAATTTCTTAGTATGAATGGTTAATGCACTTTTCAATCTGAAGCTCAGTAATAGTAAGTTCAAAATAATATCTATTTAGTTGCTGAGAGGTCCAAAGGATATTCTGCATGAAGCGAAGTACCTGGCATATAACAAGGTCTCTGTCTAAAGTGATAAGTACTTCTTAATAACAATGTTATCAAAATGCAGTTTTGAATCAGGAGCTATCTTTAAGGACTACGGATCTGCTAGGAGATCAGGTAAAATGGTGCCCTACAGGAACAGATTTCTATGAAAAAAAGTGGAAGTGGTAGTTACTCAGTCATGTCCAACTCTGCGACCCCATGGGCTGTAGCTAATCAGGCTCCTCTGTCCATGGAGTTCTCCAGGTAAGAATACTGGAGTGGGTAGCCAGTCCCTTCTCCAGGGATCTTCCTGACCCAGGTCTCCTGCATTGGCAGGTGGATTCTTAACCCATTAGAAGAGGGGGAAATTAACTCTACCTGTTATTAGCACAGATACTGAGGGACAAGTGGAAAAGTTACTGTTCAGGAGTAAGCAGTCAAGATTTTGACAGTGTTGAGCACTGAACTGCCCACACTTAGCACGTATGTGTGGACTATGTATGTTTATGTACACAGATGGAGGGCTTGCAGGCTGAGCATTTGACATCAATTTAAGTCGTTATTGTGAACAGGGACCTCTACTTCATGGTAGTTTTTTTTTAAATAGCTCTATGTTGGGACATGGGACATTTTGGGGAAGTAAATATGGCCTCCAACACACCCTTTTTCTTTCAGACCTTAAAGCAGAAGAAGGAAACGTGCTTTTATGGATAACTTTCATTTTACCACATTAATTTTGTTTTTGTTGTTTTATACAACCCTTTGCCTTGTCATAAAGAGAGTTATGTTTAATTTTTTAAGAGTAGTTCTTTAAAAAAAAAAAAGATTTGGCTGCATCAGGTCTTAGTTGTGGAATGTGGGATCTTCATTGTGGCATTTGGGCTTAGTTGCCCTGCAACATGTGGGTTCCTAGTTCTTCGACCAGGGATCAAGCCCATATCGCCTGCTTTGTAGGGAGGATTCTTAACCACTGGACCGCCAGGGACGTCCCTGTTTAATTTTAAATTATGTTCTCCAGTAATATTTGATGGTAGCTAAAGTCTGAAAGGTATTTTCATTTTTTATTGCCTTTTATCCATAAACGTTTTTCCATGTTATGTTTTTTGCAGTGCTGATGAAGTCCCTTTTCAGTTCATATTTCACTGTAGTTAAAAATATTTCAGGGAATTCCCTGGTGATCCAGTGGTGAGAACTCAGTGCTTCTACTACAGGGGGCACAGGTTTGATCCCTGGTCAGGAATTAAGATCCCTGCAAGTTGTGTAGCACAGCAAAAAAAAAAAAAAAGGATAAAAAAATGATTCTAGTGAAGTGAGTAATAGAAGTCTGATACCCTATAAGCCTAGAAACCAGGCTGTTGGGTAGAGACTGGTCACTGGCCACCAGTGTTTCAGTTCAGTTCAGTCGCTCAGTCCTGTTCGACTCTTTGCGACCTTTTCTACCTTCCTACCTTTTCTAGCCTCCTCCTTTGTGGTTACATTGTAGCCACTGGGATAGAAGTGGAAGTGATGCATGTGACTTCCGGATCCTACCATTAACAGTACTGGGCATGCATTCTTTATCCTGTCTCCCTTTCCCTCTGTGGGCTGTTCAAGTAAGAAGGAGTCATCTGCAGCCATTTTAGAGGCCTGTTTCAGTGACTGTATTTTGGGTCTCTTTGTATTTTGGATCTCTTTGTTAAAGTGACCTGTGTGTATGTGCTCAATCATATCAGACTCTTTGTGAACCCCATGGACTGTAGCCCATCAGGCTACTCTGTCCATGGAATTTGCCAGGTGAGAATACTGGAGTGGGTTGCTATTCCCTACTCCAGGGGATCTTCCCAACCCAGGGATTGAACCTGTGTCAAATCTCCTGCATTGGCAAGTGGATTCTTTACTACTCTGCTACCTAGGAAGCTCCTAGATCAATTTAGTCTGTACTAAAACTAATAGAGGGATAGCTATCTTATGAACACAAAAGGTTTAGACTGGAGAAGGATAGGAAATGGATCAAAAACTTTAAGTGAGACTGCCTATTCCACATAAAAGGGCTCAGGACGAAATATCTGCACAATGCCAAAGATTCTTCCTTGGGCAAAGATTGTTGAACCTAATGAGGTGGCTATTTGACTTTGGACAAGTCACTTAAACTTTCTCTGTTTGATCTTAAAATGGAAAGATTGAAGAAGTTCTCTCAAGGATCCTTTCTAGCTCTGTCATTCTGTAGATGTATATTGTTCTAGAAAAGACAGGAAAGTAGTGAGGAAAAACTTCAGACGTGATTAATAAGTATCTAAATTAATCCCTCAGAGGACAATAGTATGTGGATCAGCAGCAGGAGTGGTTATGGATGGAGTCCAGTAGTAGAGCTCTATTCTCTTCTATATCTGCTTGCAGTTGGTTCATTCTTAACTGACTTCATTTCTTTTGGTCAAAACTTACTAAAACCAAGGAGTGGCAGACAACAACAAACTCACATTCTGACCTTTTCTAAACCACTTCCCTCAGAGCATGGGCTTGATAATCAGTCTTTAAAGTTAGTGCAAGTGAAAATACCTTTGGGAAAAGTCACCAGCTTGCAATCTGTTTCTATTCACCAGTGTCCTGTGTATCTTAGATCTTTGTTATTGCAGTGCACTACTTTCAGGAACCTTATCTTTTAAGGAATACACTAAGCTTCTGCAACAAATAGACATGCACCAAAAAATAAACAAAATACAGTAGCTAAAGCAAGACAAACATTTTCCTCAAGTAACAGTCCAGAGGTATGCAGGCAGTCTAGGGTCTGTTAGGCAGCTTTGCTTCACAAGTTAAACTTCAAAACCCAGGTTCTTTCTGTTACTGCTCTGCAGTCAGTCCTGTGTGGGTTCTTGTCTTCATAGTTTAAGCTGGCTCATCACCATTATAACTGAGTTTCAGCTTGTGTGAAAGTGTTACTAAAAACTTGGGTTGCAATAAGAACACGGGATCTTTATCAAAGCGATGTCTCCCTGAACAGCAAATAGGTCAATTTTAAGCTAAGGATATATGCATATTCATGAAGGGGTTTGAGCAGAGAGAATTCAGCATAAAATTGGGGCAAAGGTCAACAGAGTTCGAGTCTTATTTGATTGAAGTCAGGAGGGTCAACATCATCATCCCATCCTTCACCTGAATGGGGGCCTTAATTCCTGCAGAACTCAAAGATATAATTTTATTATATATATATATCCCTTGAGGAGGAACTAAAATTGCTTTACCACTGCACTATTGCTTGACTGCCTTTTCTCTGTTTCTGCTTTCCCTTTGTTCCCTTAAGATCATTAATTACTAAGACCTGTTTAAGGGAAAACATTGTAGCCAGGCGTGGATTATGAAATGGCTTAGGCCCAAATGGCTTCTTCTATGTTCATAGCAGCTCTGTCTACAATAGACAAGAAATGGAAATAACCTATCCATCAACATATGAATGAATTGAGATGTGGTGTGTGCGTGTGTGTGTGTGTGTGTGTGTGTGATGGAATACTACTTAGCCATAAAAATAATGAAATAATGCCATTTGCAGAACATGGATGGACCTAGAGATTATCAACCTAAATGAAGTAAGTTGGAGAGAGAAAGACAAACACTATATGGTATCACTTATATGTGGAATCTGAAAAAAAAAATACTGTAAATGAATTTATCAATGAAACTCTCACAGAACAGATTTGTGGTTCCCGAGGATGGAGGAGAGCTAGATTGGATTTAGGATTAGCAGATGCAAACTATTGTATATGGAATCGATAAACAACAAAGTCCTACTGCATAGCATAGGAAACTATATTCAACATCTTGTAAAAAACTGTAATGGGAAATAATATGGAAAAAATGTAACTAAATTGTTTTGCTGTACAGCAGAAGCTAACAACATTGTAAATCAACTAAAATAAAATTTTAAAAGAGAAAAGATACTGACATGTAGCGTTTACCCGACAAGATTGGGCCTTACACATCTGACTAGGTTCCCAGTAGTAGTTACCTAAGTAAGGTCCTTCCTGAACCTATTATGTACAAACCTCAAGGAGTAACCCAAAGCTATTTACATTTTTCAAGAGACGCCTCCTGATGAAGACCATGCTTCACCCAAGATATTTCTTGCATCCTCAGATCATACGATTTTCCTATTCTACCTGACCTAAGCGGGGATATCAAAGCCACCAACAACTTCATTCTTTATGAGTTCTTTCTCCCCCATTTCCCCCTTTCTTCTGGACTCAGAGGCGATCGTTCTGAGTGAAGTTCTGGCTCTAGAGGGCATCTGGTTGCTAAGAGACAGGACGCTGGGAAGGTGGGGACGCTGCACTGCGACAGGCCTGAGAAAGAATTCGAGGGGGGCGGGGAAGAAGCCCTCAAAGGCTAAGTAGCCGCTCTTCGCAGCACCCGCTCCATGCAGCCCGAAAGGAGCTCGTCGTTCATTGGCTGCGCCGCTGCGGCGCTGGCCTGCGATTGGCCAGGCGGCGTCGATCTCCGCGTTCCCCGCCCCGCGGCGCTGGTACCCCAGCGGTTGGGTTTGCGGGTCTGGTCGCGGCCGCTTCATGGCGCGGGTGGTGCCGGGCTCTGCAGGTGACGGGGGCGAAGCGAGGGCCATTGCGGCCTAGAGGTGAGTGACGAGCCGAGGGAGCTCGGGGGCTGGTTGGGGGCGGAAAGTGCGGCGAGAGGCGTTACCATTGGCGGCTAGCGGGCCCCTCTGCGGCCTCCTCCGCTTTAGGGCCAGGCCGGAGTCTCGCTAGTGGAAAGTGTCCCCGAACCGCCCCCACGTGCATCGAGCGGCCCGCCGGCTCTGCCTTCTCCAGATCCCCAAAGCCAGTCCCTCCAGTGAACCAGCTGAGGGAGCACAGCGTCTGCCGTCCTGGCCCCACCCCTAGTCCCTGCCCTGACTCGGCCCACTGCTTTCCCCGCGCCTTTGTCCACTCCTCACCTGCTCAGCGCCCAGAGTTTCTGCACACAAGGGAAGGCGGGAGACCACCAAGGTCTGGGCTGCCTTTAGAGGACGTGCAGTGCAGCGAGCCTCTCGGCCGAAGGTTGCGGAGTTTTGATATGTTCTTTCTAGGTTTCAATTGTGGTTTTATTTTCTCCTTCACTATGAAAGCCAGAGGCCCGTTCTCGTGGTCAGAAAGCCTGGGCACAAGGCTTCTACCCCGGGGATGACTCAGTATTGTCGCCCATCCTCTATTATGCCAGAGGCCTTTGACCTGCCCTGCTGGCTCCTCTAGCACCGATCCTTCTCAGCCTAGGGGAAAAGTCTCTGTCTACCAGATCTTTTTTCTATTTGAAAATAGGAAAAACAGATGCCAGTCTTAGACCTCTGTTTGTCTTGTTAGTACATTTAAACTCCCATCGTGATAATGGAGAGGGCATGAGATGTGTTTAAAAGTGTATTTAGAGTAATAAACAATTTTTATTTTTGGTAAATAACATATCATACTAAACAGTATGTTTTTAATATTTTATCATGAATGGGAGTAAATCTAGTAATAGTATAATTTGAGCTTCAAACTTTTTCTTATTGGCAGTTTTTGATAAGTCTGTACTTCTTTTCCAGAAGGGGATGCACAGTTGCAACTACTCTGAGAGAATTCTGACTCTAGGGATGCTTTCTTGAACATCTGTTTAATTGGAATTAATACTGGGTAGTTTTCCCTTGCTTGGTGTGATTCAGTTGTGTACAGAAAATATAAACAGAAATTTTTCACCTTTAGAAAATGTTCAGTTCAGTTAGTTCAGTCGCTCAGTCATGTCCAACTCTTTGTGACCCCATGGACTGCAGCAGGCCAGGCCTCCCTGTCCATCGCCAATTCCTGGAGTTTACTCAAACTCATGTCCATTGAGTCAGTGATGGCATCCAACTGTCTCATCCTCTGTCGTTCCCTTCTCCTCCTGCCTTCAATCTTTCCCAGCATCAGGGTCTTTTCAAATAAGTCAGTTCTTCAAATCAGGTGGCCAAAGTATTGGAGTTGCAGCTTTAGCATCAGTCCGTCCAATGAATATTCAGGACTGATTTCCTTCAGAATGGACTGGTTGGATCTTCTTACAGTCCAAGAGACCCTCAAGAGTCTTCTCCAACACCACAGTTTAAAAGCATCAATTCTTTGGTGTTCAGCTTTCTTTATAGTCCAGCTCTCACATCCCTATATAACTACTGGAAAAACCATAGCCTTGACTAGATGGACCTTTGCTGGCAAAGTAATGTCTCTGCTTTTTAATATGCTGACTATGTGGGTCATAACTTTTCTTCCAAGGAGCAAGTGTCTTTTAATTTCATGGCTGCAATCACCATCTGCTGTGATTTTGGACCTCAAGAATATAAAGTCTATCACTGTTTCCATTGTCTCCCCATCTATTTGCTGTGAAATAATGGGACTGGATGCCATGATCTTAGTTTTCTCAGTGTTGAACCTCAAACCAGCTTTTTCACTCTCCTCTTTCACTTTCATCAAGAGGCTCTTTAGTTCTTCACTTCTGCCACAAGGGTGGCATCATCTGCATATCTGAAGTTATTGATATTTCTCCCAGCAACCTTGATTCCAGCTTGTGCTTCTTCCAGCCCAGCGTTTCTCATGATGTACTCCTCATAGAAGTTAAATGAGCAGGGTGACAATATACAGCCTTGACGTACTCCTTTTCCTATTTGGAACCAGTCTGTTGTTCCATGTCCAGTTCTAACTGTAGCTTCCTGACCTGCATACAGATTTCTCAAGTGGCAGGTCAGGTGATCTGGTATTCCCATCTCTTTAAGAATTTTCCAGAGTTTGTTGTGGTCCACCCAGTCAAAGGCTTTGGCATAGTCAATAAAGTAGAAGTTTTTCTGTAACTCTCTTCCTTTTTCGATGTTTCAGCAGATGTTGGCAATATGATCTCTGCTTCCTCAGCCTTTTCTAAATCTAGCTTGAACATCTGGAAGTTCACGGTTCACATATTGCTGAAGCCTGGCTTGGAGAATTTTGAGCATTACTTTGCTAGATGTGAGATGAGTGCAATTGTGCAGTACTTTGAGCATTCTTTGACATTGCCTTTCTTTGGGATTGGAATGAAAACTGNGAGCCTGGTGGGCTGCCGTCTATGGGGTTGCACAGAGTCGGACATGACTGAAGCGACTTAGCAGCAGCATGACTAATTATAAATCTTTTCATCTGTAAATTTACATTCTAACTTCAGATACAATGCCTGGCCCGTGGTGGAGGCTCAATAAATGTTAATTAAAAAAACAACAACAACAACAACGATTTCAGCTTTGTTGAAGTATAATTGACATAAATTCTCAAAATTTTTTAAATTTGAAGGGAGTAGCTTTTTTCCTTCAGTACCACAGCCTTTTCCCTCCCTTGCCTTTTCCCTCCCTTGGCTCACAAGCAGAAGCTTTGGAAATTGCTTCATTGAATCATGACTAACTTCATAATGTTTAGACTCTTTCTCTCTCTACCCTAAGCCATCATTCCCATTTGCTATCTCTCCTAGCATGGATCTGAGAGTCAGTTTTACCTGGGTCTTTGTTCTGCCTCTTAGTAGCTCTGTGGCCTTGTCCAAATTATTTAACTTTTCTGAATGTATTTCTTCATCTTGTAAAATCGGGGACAGACTCTATCTTATAGGGTTGTGGTAAGAATTGAAATAAGTTCTATAAAAGCCTTAGCACAGCTCCAGGCTCCTAGTAAACACCCAATAAAGAAGTTCTTAAAATTCTCTTAAGATTGAAGGAGATAGATTCTTTTTCTCTGTAATACCAGTCGTCCCCTCCTCCACAATACCAACAGTTATTATTTGTCCCTCCTCTGCCCTTGCATGGCTCCCCTGTGCTTTGGCTCTCAGCAGCTGATATTAAAATCATCTGTTTGTCTACCTGTATCCTCAGCTCTCTGCTAGTAAACTCCTTGAGGACAGGGACCATGCCGTATTTATTGTGGTATTCCCAGTGTTTGGCCTGGCTTATAGTTGTTACGAAATGTTTATTGAGGTACATCCCTTTGGAAAGCCTCCTAGAGACATTTTTTTTCTTGTCATCATGTTGCCTGAAGATTTTGGACACACCCTTAGTCACTTGAGTCAAGGTCTCCTGGATTGAACCAGAGAGTATGTGATAGTAGGACCAGGGCGGGGAGCCAAGTAAAAAAGCGGGGGAAGCCACCACCCTGCAGGAGCGAGTGTGAGTGTGTATGTGTGTAGAGGTGCTGTGGCTTTTTATATATGAGAGTCAGGGTGTGTTTGGGTGTGTACCCTTGTCAGGCCAGTCGCCACATTGCTTCTGAAGACAAGGAATAAGAGGACTTTACAAAAAATATTTCAAACATATAAAAACAATGCTAATTACATTTGTTAATCTCCTCACCATATATAATTCATAATCACATGCACAATAACTATTATGCTTATCCTAAAATGTCAGATAAACTTGGTTCTAAGTTTCATTTGATTACATCTATCAAATTAAGTATACTCAGCCTTCATTGTAGCATGGACATTCAATCACAGAGAGAGAAAGTATAGCTTGGGACTGCAATGAAATTATCATGTAACTATCTTTTTTTTCCCACTGTTTAGCTCTACCATCCATGAACTGCTAATAAAAATATAAATCAGCCACACATAAGAGGTTTTTTAATGAAGATATATTGTATTCAACTTTTTCTCTGTTTTGTTATGAAAAGCTTTTAACATACAGCAAAATCAAAAGAATTTTGTAGTGAACACTTGTATACCCATCACTTATTCTATCCTTAACATTTTATCATATTTTTAAAAATCACATATTCACCTAGCTGTATATCCTTCTAGGCTTCCCCGATGGCTCAGTGAGTAAAGAATCAACCTGCAGTGCAAGAGTCATAGGAGATGTGGGTTTGATTCCTGGGTTGGGAAGATCCCCTGGCGGAGGATAGGGCAGCCCACTCCAGTGTTCTTGCCTGG
The DNA here is from genome assembly GCA_006410875.1 of Neotragus pygmaeus. NCBI lineage: Eukaryota > Metazoa > Chordata > Mammalia > Artiodactyla > Bovidae > Neotragus > Neotragus pygmaeus. Next base: position 3,320,762 of record SJYV01056334.1, read on the forward strand.
AGAATCCCATGGACAGAGGAGCCTCATGGGCTGCAGTCCATGGAGTTGCAAAGAGTTGGACATGACTGACCAACTAAGCATGCACATCCTTCTATCCATGTATCTACCAATCCATAATATTCAAGTGCTATTATATTTGAAGAGACTTGAGCTATATAGTCTGTGTTGATTTTTAGTTCACTTTCATTTTTCTTTTTTGTAATAGCAGTTGATTCTTAGGAATGAACTATAACTGATTTATAATGTTCTGAAAATATTTGGATTTCAGATGCAAATAAATTTGTCTTCTCTATTTCTAGTTCCAAAAGATGAGTCGTGGATATTCAGAAAACAACAATTTCCTAAACAATAACAACCAGATGGTATTGGACATGATCCTTTACCCATTAATTGGAATACACCAGACCATCAATTGGGAAACTGTGGCAAGGCTTGTGCCTGGATTAACACCCAAAGAGGTAAATAACAGTCTTCCAGATAGCTACTGAAAAGAAATCAGAAAAAGTGATCAATTTAAAGGTGTAACTACTAAGAAAGAAGAAGTGTTTGAGTTTCACATATTCATATACATATAAAAACTAAATATGCATAAAATATGACTTGACTATATGTATAATCTATGTAGATATATGATTTATTAACCCACCTGCTATGATTAAATTCAGCCTATTTTACATATTTACAACTGAATGGGTAGATAAAACTTTTGTAAATCCAATTTCATTATTAATTGCTAATGCTATGCTTCTCAGAATTGAGTAATGTACAGACCTTTTTAAAGGAAAAAACTTGAAAACTTCCAGTGATGACCCAAATTACTATCATAGTGGAAATTAAATGTGCACTAACAATACCAGGTATAAACACACCTATACAATCATAAACCAAATTTTACATTTTATAGACACAGGGGAAAACTCAAACCAACATAATTCAAGCTAATAAGCTTAATGTGATCAGTAATAGTGTTTTGCTGAAATTAAATTGCGATTATAATGCAAATATTGTATAGTCTTTTGTGGCACAAAATTTTTTGTGTTTGACCTATATTGCCAAAAGCCCTTCAAAGCCTGTATTCTTTCTCCACTTTTCTCTCTCTAACTTGTGGTGAAGGCTTGTGTTGCACCAAGACATTACTTGCCTTCCCTTGGCATTAACACATCTCCTCTCTACTAAGTCTGTTTTCTACCTTTGTCTTAAAATATTCTGTCATCCTAATGATTCAAATGATTTTTATTACTGTAATCCTCAGAATCAAAACTTGTAACCTAAAAACTCTCATAGAGTACTCTTTCTGGTAATTCATCTCTGAACTCTAGTGTGAGAACACAGACCCCAGAATTTTTGCTGTTAAAAGGAACCCTAAAGTGAGTGCATCATCTCGGGTTTCTAGCAGTAGCAAGAACATTAGCGATTTTATCCAGTAGATTTTAAGCATTTTCACTACTGCCTTTCCCATGATATACTCTCCATACTTACAGAATCAGTGAATGAACCAAGTTCTACCCTCTTCTTTTACAGCTGAGGAAACTTACCCACAGAGATTACTTGCCCTTGATTGTAAGTCTTTGTGAAATGATGAAGGAACTTACTTAGTGTATATCATTCCTTAATCTATACTTTTTCATCTTTTGGATTTTTACATGTTAGGCTTTAAAACGAGGCCAATCTGTGAATTTGACTATTTTTCCAACTTTTTATTGTGAATATTTTCAAACATATAGAAAGGTTAAAAGAAGAGCATAGTATCCCTATATCCTTTATTTGGGGTCAGTAATTCTAGATGTTTGCTTGATTTCTTTATGTAACTTTTTTTTTTTTTTTGACATTTAAAAGTAAGTTTCAGGAACTTCCCTGGTGGTCCAGTGGCTGAGACTCTGAGCTCTCAGTGCAGGGGGCCTGGTTCAGTCCCTGGTCAGGAACTAGCTCTCACATGCTGCAAATAAGACCTGACGCAGCCAAATAAATAAATATTCTAAAAAAATAAAGTAAGTTTCAGACATCACTCCATAGACTGCAGCATACCTCTTAAAATAAGAATATTATTATATAACTACCTAGCTACAGTACCATGGTCAAACCTAGGAAAATTAACAGTAACTCCATCGTATTGTCTAATATCCACTGTGTATTCAGATTCACCCAATTGAAAAAAATTTCTTTTTTTTTTTTTGGCCACACTGCATGGCTTGTAGGATCTTAGTTGCAGGAGCAGGGATCAAATTTGTACCCCCTGCAGTGGATGCACAGAGTTTTAACCACTGGACCGCCAGGGAAGTCCTTTACTTATATATTTTTTAAATGTGTTTTCAAAGGACTAAACCTTGAGTAGGCATTTGTTTGTAGTAATAGTACTATAATACTATTAGTAAACAATCTTCATTAAAAAGATGCTCAATATCTAGTGGGCATTTGGTAAATATTTGTGTAGTAAATGAATGACGCCATACTCAATGCATTATTCACTTACCATATATGTGTGTACATAGTATATATTTTTCTCCTTTTGTACCTCCCATATTACTTGGTCTGCTCTGTAACTTGCCATCCACATTGCTATTGATGGAAATTTAAACGTGAATACTATTAGAAGTGCTATCTGACAAAGACCCACATTAAGGAAGGCATTTTGTGTTGTGACCTGAGAAATGACATTTTCATGGACAACTTAGCCTTACTATGCTTAATGCACTCTTGGTATTTTCCAGTCTGTTGTATTTTTTTTCACTGCTAATCTGGTCTTTCTAAATTCATTCTAAGACTAACAATGAGTTGAGGGAGAACATTGTGCTAGAACAAACTGCCCAAATACGTGGCCATATATTTAAAAGTGTTCTTAAGTGTTACTGCAGTATCTTGTGCAAGGTAAACCTCACTGTTGGTAAGAACAAAGACTCATTATTTTAATGAAAAAAATCTGGGATCACAAGTCAGATACCTTTGGATTTGTTCTCTGTTGAAGGTTAGAATTTGGTCTTGTTCCTGGTAGAAACTCAGTGTGAAAATAACAGCCAGGTTTTTAACTAAAGTTTTTAAATTATCAACTGATAATAGACATAGATCATGGGGAAATATGGTTAGTGAAGGCATTCTTCATTTTCCTACAAGTGTCTAAATATATTATGGCTTTTAGTTAAAGCATATTTTAAAAAATCTACCCTGATTTTTAAAAAACGAAAAAAGTAAGTCAGAGGCTTTCACGTATTGAAATACACACCGGTTTTCTAGATGTTACCCAAGAGATTAATTGTTCACTTATAAAAGATGAGTAAAATCCCCCAGACCTGCATTTCCTTCCTTTATGCCTTTACAGTGTGCAAAGAGGTTTGATGAGCTGAAGAGCAGTGGAAGTTCACCTGTGGACAACCAGTATAGTCCCCTCATGGCTGCCGGAGAGAGTCCTGTGGAAACTTTAGCCATGTACATCAGATCCTCGCTGCTTGACACACAAGGAGAATTTCAGGAGACTCCAGTTGGTCAGGATGCAGTTTCTAAAACAGGTAAGGTTTTAAAAGCAAAATGCAGTACTTGTCCTTATGATGATTCTGAAAAATATTATGCACTCCAGTCAACTTTATTTAAAGGGTAATAGAAACCTTAACAGAAAAAAATCTGTCAGTATTTGTATCTTCCTGAGCTTTAGAAATTTGTCTTTGCTATATTTTTTAAAAATTTAGATGTTAACATATAGGGCAAACACTATTACCAAAAAAAAAAAAAGGTTTTCACTATATTAAAATCTCCTACTCCATTGTGTTAGCCTATTTGTGTCATAAAATTTAGAGGAATTTGACCTGTACCTTTTACTTAACTTTTTTTTAACTGAGAGAATCTTGCTCGTCTCTCCCGATACCTTTTTTACAGCTCCCCTCTGTGAAAGTCAACAGTAGCTTCAGATAACACAAAAGCAGGGTATGGGAGATGTTCTCCACATTACATTGAAAATAATAGGTGGTTTTAGAAGTCTTCAATGTAGTGAATTGTTTTAATCTCAGCAGTAGCAGATTATTGATACAAAAATTTGCTTCAGGAAGAGAAACTATACTGTAAGCTTTTGAACATTTGACCCCTGTCCCTACATACCAGGTTAGTATTTTTTTTTAAATCTTTAGTGTAATGTTAGCAGTTTGTGACTGTCTTTCATACTGTTTCTTTCATATACCTTTAGAAATATTAAGGCACCTAACAAAGTACCATCTTTAACTACTCTTGGAAACCATGTGTTTATAGTATAACCATTCAGTAAGTAAAAATCCATTTTCAGCTAGAAATGCTAACCTCCCCCCTTTGTTTTTGTATGTGTTTGTTTCTGTATTTAAGGAAGACATAGTATAGCTTCCACAAGGAATTGTTCTTCAGAAAGTGAAAATTGTACTACTCATAATGGTGGAGAAAAGACTGAAGAATCTGAAGGGTAGGAGGCTGGTTCTTTGCTAGATAAGCTTTTAATATGAATATCAGCTTCAAATTATAAAATATATGAATGATGATTTTATATATCAGTTACCATAATTTAGGAATTTCATATTACACAGTTGCTGAAACAATTGATATCAGGGTAGTTGATGTGTTGAACTATCACCAACTGCTTAATAGGTGAACATATGGCTTATTCATACTACTTAAAATTAGACAACAATTTTCCACTTTAAAAATTCATTTTCATCTTATAAATATTAGAAATAACATCCATTAACATAAAGTTTTGGAAAGCAGAATTTAAAACCCAAAGAAAAATCTCTGCTGTTAGTTCTGTAACTTTATTAAAGAAACTGGGTGTGTGTTTTAGAACTGTTTGGATATAATTACTCATTATAGAAACATTTAAAAATTAAAATATATATTTCAATGTAATGCAAATTTTAATAATTTTGTATTGTTTTGTGTATTTTACATACAATAAACTACACATATTTTAAGTATTCGCTTTTGATGAATGTTAGCCATATAACTAATGAAGATAACATTTTCATTATCTCTAAAGGTTCCTTTGGGTATTTTCAGTTTTGATAGTTTTTTGATAACACATATCATAAAATTTACCCTTTTGAAAAGTTCTGGGGATAGATTCTAGAGATGGATGGTGGTGATAATTGCATAATAATATGAATGCATTTACTTTATGTATATTTTACTACAATAAATAAAAAATCACCCTTTGTAGCTTAGTGAATTTTACTTTACTCACATAGATTTTTTAAATTTTTATTTTTACTGTGACAGATATTCAAACAATATATTCTTAATGTTCAGCAAATACTTTTTCTTGGTTGCATGGCATGTGGGACCTTAGTTCCCCAATCAGAGATCAAACCCGTGTCCCCTGCATTGCAAGGCAGATTCTTAACGACTGGACCACCAGGGAAGTCCCCTCACGTAGATTGATAGGTTGGTTTGTGTAGCATAAAAATTTATCAGGTTGATTTTTTACTATTGTTATTTAGTATTTCATGTTTTGGCCCAAAAATTCACCGAATTTTCATGTTTCATTATACCAGCTGTTACCTGTTTATATTTTGACCGTAATGTCTTTGGAAGAACAATTTGTAAAGTTGCTTAAATTCCTTTATTTTGACAAAGCACTGATTATTAATCCTTCTTCTGTTGCCAGTGTTACTTCACATGTAATTTCTTTGTGTTAAAAATTTTTGAAGTTCATTTAAATGCACATTAAATTCATATTGTAGATTAGTGTATCTCTTCCTATTTAATCTTTTCCTTTTGTAATGTAATGACATGAAGGCAGCTGTGGATCACACTAGAATTTATTTTTGAGGTAATATGATTTTCAAGGGCATATAAATTCAAAGAGTATATAGTTTTTGAAGTAGTCTTTCTGATATATAAACCTATTCTTAAAATTGTTTTTTGAATAAATAAATAAGCAGATTGTAGTGTTGAGTTTTTAAACCACATTTACTGATTTATATTTATTGAATGCCTAGAAACCAGCTTTCTAGCTGTTAAAAATAACAAAATAGCTATGCTAATTATTCACTATTCAATGAATAATTTTAACTTTTTCCCATTCACTCATAGTAAGAAAATTCTAGTGTTTCATCTTTATCTCCTTTCTGTATCCATTACCATGTAAAAGTGCCATTTTATGTTCCTCACAAGAACTAGAAATTGTAATTTAATTTTTTTGTGTGTGAATTAGTATTTTTTAAAAACACTATAATTATAATTTGAAAATAATAAGTTTCAAACCTTTTATAAGTTCTATAGTAAAAAAATTTTGTTTTACTAAGTCAGTAGCTTAACTAAAATTAGTCATAGTTTTCAGATACAGATCAGGGTAGAAAGGTGCTCATATAAACTTCTGAATGTCAAGCCTTGTAAAACTGATTTGTGGTTAAAACCTTGAAAAACATCTGGTTCTGATACTTCCAATAAATGTCACTATTATTGTCTCCTTTTCTAAAACTCTAATAATTTCATTTCTGTGTAACATTTTTCATGAAGGCCAAACATGGTGATCCATGTATGTGATGAAGCAAAAAACTTGAAAGAAGATTTTATTTGCCCACGAGATCTTTTGATATCAGAAATGAAGTACTTTGCTGAATATTTATCTGTGGATGCCCAGCGCTGGGAAGAGGTGGACATTTCAGTTCATTGTGACGTTCACATTTTCAACTGGTTGATAAAATATGTTAAAAGGAACACTAAGGAGAATAAAGATTGTGAGATGCCCACTTTAGGTAAAAGACAATCTATTACTTACTTTGTAATAAAATTTTTGTGTCAGTTGGTAGTTGCTTCAGGCAAAATAGGAAATGTGGAAAATTATTCAAACCTTAGTATTTATGTTCAGATTAGTAATCACCATTTAGGAAACTGATACCTCATTCTTTTTTAGCAAATTTTAGTGTATTTATGGCAAATGGACAGGTCTCCAGATTAGCCATTTTCACTGTATGTTATGGTGACCGACCGCTGGTGTCCTAAAGATCCTTTTAGGGGATCCACAAGGTCAAGGGAATCTGCTTAATAATGCCAGGATGTTATTTATCATTTTTCCCTCTGTGTTGACATTTGTCCTGAAAGTGCAGAAGTAATAGAGGATAGAACTGTTGGAGCTTTAGCACACATCAAGGAAGGAGCATCACATTGTATGAGGGGTCACTGTGTTCTTCAACCCATGTGCTCAAGTAAAAACAGGAAAAAAGAAAAGGAAAAAATAGTTTCTCTTAGGAATATCCTTGATGAGGCAGTAAAAATGACTAATTTTATTAACCCTTGACTCTTGACTAGACATTCTTTTGACATTCTACGTGATGACACAGGAAGTGCATTCTTGCTGCACAGCCGAGTTGATGGTCGTCTGAAGGAAAAGCACTTGTACAGTTGCCTGAGTTGCAAGCTAAATTAGCTGCTTTCCTACAAAACCATTTTTACTTGGAAGAATGGCTGATAGACTCTCACTTGAGCATCTGGCAGATACTTTCCTTCTTTTTTATTTTTTAATGTTTCTTTTGGCTGCACTGCACAACTTGCAGGATCTCAGTTTTGCCAACCAGGAGTTGAACCCAGGTCACAGCAGTGAAAGCTCAGCATCCTAAACACTAGGACTAGGGAATGTCCCAGGCAGATAGTTTTTTGAAAATGAATTAAGTGAGCCAGTCAATGAAAGGGAAATACCTAACAATATTTGTTGCCAGTGATAAAATTCATACTTTCAAGTAAGAATTCAAAAACTTGTATCTGCTTCCATGTGCTTGATAGTTGCTCTATATTGGAAGACTTTTCTTTAAATATTAACAAATAAGACTTTTTAATATAATGTATAATGAAATTTTCAACGTTTGGAAGATCTGCATAACTCAGTTAACCAGTGTCTTTCAAATGATCGATGCATGGTGTTAACAAAAAATCATGCATAGATTAGAGATCCATTCTAAGTGCAAGGTAAATGAGAGGATTTTGAGATAGCAGAATTGGAAATGATCTTAGAATGATTTTAATTCCCATTGCAACTAACCTTTAAGAAAGACTATCCACAAATTCAGTGTGGAAACAGATGTAAGAATCAAACTATCTGCCCTTAAGTCAGACACTGAAGAGATTTATAGAAAGTGTCAAACAGTGTCATTTTCATTTTGTTTTGAAAAATACAGTTATTTTCATAAAATTATGTTAATATGTAATGAGTTTATTAATTCATTGAAAATGAATAATAAATATTTTAATTTTTTTCTGTTTTTTCCAGTATAGTAAATATGGATAGATATAACCCACTTAAACAAAAGCTCTCTAGGAATCTCAGCTTTTAAGATTTTTTTTTAAAAGAGGTCTTGAGAGCAAAAGTTTGAGAACCAATGTTCTAGATAATAAGAGTAATTACTAAGTAATCTTTTTTGGGCATTGACTTGTATAGGAAATCACACTGGTGGGGTTTAATATAAGTATTTCTGTGCACTAGAATTACAATTTACAGTAATATAAAAATATTTCTAATTTCTTACTAGTAAATAAATCTAAACTGACTATAAAAGTCTTCTGAGGAAGTTCATAATTTGATACATTTTTGTGACCAAATTAAGGGGAAAAATGTGTCTAATGGTTCTTAAAATTGCTAAATCAAAATTTCCAACCAGTCAAAAGGTTAAAAAAAAAGGTGGAGCAAACTTGGTCATTCTGTAATCTTCAACCTGAAATCAGTGGCTACAAATTTTAAGCTTCTATAAAGTGAAAGTGAAGTCACTCAGTCGTGTCCGACTCTTTGTGACCCCATGGACTGTAGCCTGCCAGGCTCCTCTGTCCCTGGGATTCTCCAGGCAACAATACTGGAGTGGGTTACCATTTCCTTCTCCAGGGAATCTCCTCGACCCAGGAATCGAACCCGGGTCTCTCGCATTCGAGGCAGATGCTTTAACCTCTGAGCCACCAGGGAAGCGGAAAACTAGCAAAATGCTTAATAATCCAGACCTTGGGTGTTAACTGGAATGGGTCATATTACAGTTGAAATTTTTCACCAACTCCTTCCTCTCTTTACCATTTCTTTTTGAGAACCTTCCATATAGAATTGTTATTTAAGAAAAGATTGGGATTACTTATTATAATTATTGTGTACATAGTCCTTTATTTAGGAGGACTGTCTTAGTACTCTAACAGTAAATATCAAAACGTTTCTTTTTCCTTAAATATAACTCATGGAAAATGACTGAGGTTTACTGAAATGATAGCATCAGCCAACATCCCCTTTCCCTGGTTATGCCTTCTGCAATAGTAAATTTTCTATTATCTTTAAGAATCTTTTAAATTAAGCATTTGTTCATAACAAGCATTTGAATCACTTTTGAAATAACTTTACTGTGATTTTTGTGTGATGAGTTATATTCTCAATTTTAATTATCCTTTTCCTTGGTTTAGTTAAGGAGGAATTAGTATATATCATATCTTTAGCTGGAGTCTTTTTGCTATATGTAAATCTAATTCCAGGGCACATTTGCTATATGTTCTCTCTATACCTTAAATTTTAATTTTGCATTTTCTTTCTTTCTTGCATATAAGCCATAGTAAGATTTTATTAAATTATTCTTATTAAAGTAACTTCATCTTTTAAGGTGAGAAGGAGCCTCTTCTAAGGAGATTGAGATGAAAATCAAAAGGAAAATTTAATTTTTTCTCTCTCTTTTTTAGAGCCAGGAAATGTCATTTCAATTCTTATTTCTTCAGAGTTTTTGCAAATGGATTCACTGGTAAGTATTAACAAAAGATCCAACTCTTCTATTCACCTATGTTTGATTTAACATATAACTTGATATTTTCTTCAAGTGTCTAGAAAATTCAGAAATATCTTCCTAAAGTAGTTGTTGATTCAAGACTGTGATTCATTAGAATAAGCTGCTGGTGTTTGGAGGTACTTTGTTCTGTTGGGAAAGGCTTAAGGCTACTGTATATCGTTTGCGCAGGATGCCTATAAAGCTAGCAACTTATCCCCAAGGGAGGAGTTAGCTGTTGCATCAGATGAAACTAAACAGAAAAAGTTTTGCCCCAAAAGGGATTTGGCCATAAAACCAAATTAAAAGAAAATTAATTGGAATATATTTGTTTTACTACTTAAATAATTATTTAAGCTTGTACTGCTTGTACTCTTGATGAAAGTGAAAGAGGAGAGTGAAAAAGTTGGCTTAAAGCTCAACATTCAGAAAACGAAGATCATGGCATCCGGTCCCATTACTTCATGGGAAATAGATGGAGAAACCATGGAAACAGTGTCAGACTTTATTTTTGGGGGCTCCAAAATCACTGTAGATGGTGACTGCAGCCATGAAATTAGAAGACGCTTAGTCCTTGGAAGAAAAGTTATGACCAACCTAGATAGTATAGTCAAAAGCAGAGACATTACTTTGCTGACTAAGGTCCGTCTACTCAAGGCTATGGTNCCATACCATTTCTGTCCTTTATCGAGCCCATCTTTGCATGAAATGTTCCCTTGGTGTCTCTGATTTTCTTGAAGAGATCTCTGGTCTTTCCCATTCTGTTCTTTTCCTCTATTTCTTTGCATTGATCGCTGAGGAAGTCTTTCTTATCTCTTCTTGATATTCTATGGAACTCTGCATTCAGATGCTTATATCTTTCCTTTTCTTCTTGGCTTTTGGCTTCTTTTCTTTTCACAGCTATTTGTAAGGCTTCCCCAGACAGCTGTTTTGCTTTTTTGCATTTCTTTTCTATGAAATGTATTAAATTATGAACTTCCTCAGAAGACTTTTATACTATCATTATAGATTTATTTACTATTTATTGCAATTCTAATGTACAGAAAGACTTTATTAAACCACCCGTGTGACTTCCTATACTTTGTTAAACCACCAGTGTGATTTCCTATACACGTCAGTGCCCCAAAATGATTACTTAGTAATTATTCTTCCCATCATTAAGAACATTGGTTCTCAAACTTTTGTACTCAAGATCTCTAAAAAAATCTTAAAAGCTGAGATTCCTAGAGAGCTTTTGTTTCTGTGGGTTACATCTATCACTATTTACCATTGGAAATTAAAACAGAAAAAGTTAATTTTAATTCATTGAAAAAGAATAGTAAGCTCATTACGTGTTAGCATATTTTTATGAAAATTAACTATATTTACCAAAGCCAAAAATAAGTGAAAATAACACTGTTTGACATTTTTTATAACTCTCTTCAATGTCTGAATTAAGAGAAAACAGCTAGATTCTCAGATCTGTTTCCACATTGAATTTGTGGGTAGTCTTTCTTAAAGGTTAGTTGCAATGGGAATCAAAATCACAGAACTTTTCCTATTTTGCTGTCTCAAAATCCTCTGATGTGGGACTTTGCTGGACATCTGGTGGTTAAGAATCCACCTTTAATGCAAGCGACAGAGGTTTGGTCCCTGGTCAAGGAACTAAGATCCCTTATGCCACATGTCATCTGAGCCTGGGTGTCTCAGTTAGAGACCTCTCACACTCTAGAGCTTGTGCTCCACAACTGGAGAAACCCCCTTATGGCATCTAGAGAAATTCCACACACGGCGATGAAAACCCAGCACAGCCAAAATAAATAAATAAGTGTTCCCCAAACTGACCTGTGATCCATGTGATCGAAATAAACATCCTAACAGGTTTTTTTAATCAGGAATGTTGCTAGGCTGATTCTAAAATACTTATGGAAATACAAAAGGCCAAGAATAGGTAAGAGACTCTCAAAGAACGCAAAGGTAGAAATACTGGGTTGGCCAAAACGACATTTCAGAGAGCTTAGGCATCTGAAAGAGCTTTTGGCCAACCCAGTACTTTCTCTGCATAATGTCAAAATTTATTGTAAGTCTTGGTGATTATGACAGGGTGACATTGATGAAGATTAAACAGATGGACCAATACAAGAGAATGAAATACTCTTGAACTTTAGACAACACTGAACTACGTGGGTCCACTTATACCTGGATTTTTAAAAATAAATGCGTATTGTTCTATATATATAATATGCAATCGGTTGAATCCATGGATTTTTGTATATATGGGGCTCCTAGAACCATTTCCCCAGAGATACTGAGGAATTCTCGAGCTACCTGGATTCTTGACTGTGACAGAGGTGACATTACAGAGCAGTGGGCACAGGACAGACTTCCCAGGAAGAGGTCCTAGGACATTGGGACATCAAAACGGGAAAAAAATAGTCCAAACTAGGCCCCCAAAAGTCTGTATGTGGAACTTACCTGGTAGTCCAGTGATTGAGAATCCACCTGCCAAAGCCGGTGACACAGGTTCAATCCCTGCTTGACCCCTGCTCTGGGAATATGCCACATGTCACCAGGCAGCTAAGCCCATGTGCCACAACTACTGAACCTGTGCCCCAGAGTCCATGTTCTGCCACTAGAGAAGCCACCTTCATGAGAAGCCCACGCACCGCAGCTAGAGAGCAGTTCCTGCTTGCTGCAGCTAGAGAAAGCCCACTCACAGCCATGAAGACCCAATACAGCCTTAAATAAAGAAATAAATATTTTTTAAAAGCCTATATATGAGGCAAAGCTGATAAAGCTATTAAAAGATAATACCATAAAGGAAGAAATTTTAAATTCATTAGCTACATTAAATAACAAACTGAGGAGACAGGCTCACAGATGGGACCAGATATTAGCAACAAGTAGCCGTAAAAGGCTCATTTAAGATTTTTTAAAACTTGTACAAATTAATAGAAAAAGACAATAGGAACTTTACACAAGGAAGTTCCTCAGTGTCCACTAAACATGGAAAGGATCTCAACCTCATTTTTCATTGGGGAAGTGCAGATTAAAACCACAGTCGAATACCAGTACATGCTCACCAGAATAACTACAATTACCAAGTGTTACCAAGAGCATAGAGTAATGAGCACTTTCATACACTGCTGTTAGTCATTTAATTTGGTACACATGAGCATTTGTGTATCAGGAAACATGTTAAAGAATGTTCATAATGCTGCTACTAAGGATAGTTCCGAACTGGAAACAGGCCACCTACCAACTATGGAATAGATAAGCAAATGATAAGTATTCATATAGAGAAGTACTGTGCATATATTAATTACATGCAGTAACATGGTTGGAACACAAAAACATAGCATTAAAACAAATGAGACAAAACTAAACTGTAGTGTTTAGACTGGAGAAGGAAATGGCAACCCACTCCAGTACTCTTGCCTGGAGAATCCCATGGAGGGAGGAGCCTGGTGGGCTACAGTCCACGAGGTCGCAAAGAGTCGGACACGTCTGAGTGACTTAACTTTTACTCTCACTAACTTTGGTTGGGAATGTCCCTGTGGGAATCCTGGAGTATTGGCAGTATTCTGTTTTTTTGTGTGGACTCTGTTAAATGGATATTAAGGTATGCATTTATGTTTCATGCTTTTTTCTGTATGAGTAATATTTTTTCTTAAGAAAAAGTTGTAAACTCGTTCATGGGATGGTGTGACAGAACAAAAAGGAGCAGAAACCATCATTTTTAAAGGAATGTTTCTATAATGAACCAGCCTCTCAGATTTAGTCTTTTACATAACAGGGTTGTAAAGTAAAGGACCATATGGTTACTCTTCGTGATCAAGGTGAAGGTGAAGATTTGCTGTCCTGTCCGACTGCCAAAATACTGGATGATCTGCACAAACACAAAGATGTCATCCTGGTGCCTTTTGCTAAAGATATAATTAGGTGAGGTGAGGGAAACCTGTACTGTAGCTTTATTCAATCAGTGGTTCCCATCCTAGAATCTTCTGCCCTCAGTGCTTCCCCAAATCAGTAATGGTAGTCCTTAAGTAGTTTATGTTATTTCAGAAAGCCGAATTGAAATTGTGTTAGCTTACAATAAGAGCAAGCATGTGTTTGTTTGATAAGGGGGGAAAAAAAAACCCAAAATATTAGAAGTCCAAGAGGAAAGAGAAACTAATAATAAGAGTTCCTGGTGACTGAAAGGGTGAAGCCCACAATCCAGTTTTTGAGGGTTTTAAAAAGTGTTCCTAAGTTACTCGAGACCATCTTAGCTTGACTGATTGAACTAGAAAAAAACTGATGGTTGCAACAAGTTATCTTTGCCTAGATTTGAACTTCTTGGATCCAGTAATTAATGCAGTCACTTCCATCATTCTGCAGTTGCAGTGGGCTGTCAGGTTGTGGGTAGGAGGTCCCTCTAACAAAAGCTATTCTCAAAGTAGTATCCACCATTGTAGCCTATTTTAACACTTGGCAGGTGTGATGCTTGAGTATAGGTGGTGCTCCCCCCATAAGGGGTGACTTCTGCTGGGGAATCACGAGAGGCATTAAGAAATGTAAATGTTGAATGGCACACCTTATACTTAAGAACCGTATTTCTGAAGAACAGTTTATAGAACATTTGCAGTTAAAGCAGTATTGTTTGCATTTAAAGTCTTAAGAAATTGGGGCATTCCCTGGTGGTCCAGTGGTTAATCTGCATTTTCATTACTGGGACCTGGGTACGATGCAGGCAAAAAAAAAAGAAAGAGCTTAAGAAATTGGACACTTTTCCCTAAAATGTCTTTTTCTTTTCAAGTGATTCTGGTGGTCCCTGTGATGAAAAGGGTCTAGACTGTGATGTTTTACTGGAGCCAAATACACCATGGGGCCCCAAGAGTGGGGAGCTTAATGCTGTAAGTAGCTTGTTTCGTTTATTCTTTATAAAAACAACTGATGATATTTAATCTTTGATAGAAATATGATAAGTTTTAATCAATACTGCAGTTTTCATTAATAGACATTTACTGACTCTCATAACAAAGTGTTATGCTGAATTAACAGGACTATAAGGCTGATACTTTCTTGCCCTCAAAGAATTAATAATCAAATTTTGGGGAAAATATAGTCTTCAGGGTTTATTATAGACAAATAGTGATTTGCAGAATAAAGGTCATATGAATGTGATATTTTATCCCCTCTTAATCCTTAAACTTTTTTGGTTTTACAATTAAATACAATTTTAAAAAATTCTCTTTTTTTAAATTGTATTCAGTAATGCATTTAGTTTTTCCAAGGTTTCAAAACTGAGATGTTTTTAAGGTGATTGGAAAGCTTTGATGTGTTTGATTCCTGTGACTAACAGCCAGGGAGTCTCTCTTTGCCTGTGAATGTCCTGTCTTTGTGTTAGTTAAAGTAGCATTTACCTAAGAAAGTGAAATATTCCTTGTGAATTCCTTGCTATAAGCTTCAGATCACTATTAGTGTTTAATTATTGACATTTATTTATAAATTGTATATAAAATAGCAAATTAAATTTCTTGAATATCCACATATATATATGGTTCCTTAATTTATTATAAAATATAAACATTAAAAAGTGAGATAATTCACAAAATAACATTATATTATCTCTGTATGTGATTTATTTGTCCTTTAGAAATTACACTAGGAAATGTTGATTTTTTTTTTTCCTTTTTTTAATAGATATACACATCTTTCTCTAGGCAGGGAATATAAAAAATTGTACTATATCATTTTTAGATGAGATATTTCACCCTAGAAGGGAGCCATACTTGTAACTTTCTCTAACTTTTCTATAATATCCACATGAAAATAAGGAGCTGCAATCTTAAGTAGATGCGTATGTATTAATCTCTTATTTGGCTTTTTTTATAGTTCTTATCACTGAAAAACTGGACTCTGCAGCTGGTAAGTTAGAAGTGAGCAGCTGTATTTCACTTTCATAAATCTTTTTCCCTACATCAAAGTTTAGTTTAGTAGAATCTTATAGTATCTTATTTTATAGTGAAGCGAGTGAAGAAAAGTTGCTCAGTCGTGTCTGACTCTTTGTGACCCCATGGACTATACAGTCCATGGAATTTTCTAGGCCAGAATACTGGAGTGGATAGCCTTTCCCTTCTCCAGGGGATCTTCCCAACCTACAGATCAAATCCAGGTCTCCTGCATTGCAGGCAGATTGTTTACCAACTGAGCTATTGTAGAAAACTCTTATTTTATAGGTGTTAGTTAAATGTATAGCATCCTTTTCAGCATCTATAATTTCACATTTACTAAAAATATCATTGGCTTCCCTCATAGCTCAGTTGGTAAAGAATACACCTGCAATGCAGGAGACCCCAGTTTGATTCCTGGGTTGGGAAGATATGCTGGAGAAGGGATAGGCTACCCACTCCAGTATTCTTGGGCTTCCCTTGTGGCTTAGCTGGTAAAGAATCCGCCTGCAGTGCAGGAGACCTGGGTTCGATCCCTGGGTTGGGAAGATCCCCTGGAGAAGGGAAAGGCTACCCTCTCCAGTATTCTGGCCTGGAGAATTCTATGGACAGTAAAATACATATATTCCGTTATCTGGCTGCATAACCCATAAGTTTTCTTAAAGGACTTTTTAAAAAAGTCACTTGGAAGTCACATTTAGAATATTGAACAAAACAACAAATCAGTTAAGTTCCATTTATTTGGTTGATTGATTGACTGTTTTTTCTTGCCTGTTTGCCACCAGTATTCATAAGAATGGAATAGAAATTTGTATCAGTGATAACAGAGAGGAGGGTGATTGGATGCATGAAACTGATGTGGATATGTTTAATCCAGCACCACATTCACCCAGAGAATGTACACATGTACTTATTTGTTGTTTAGTTGCTAAGTCATGTCTGACTCTTTTTCAGCCTCATGGACTGTAGCCAACCAGGCTCCTCTGTCCATGGGATTTCCCAGACAAGAATACTGGAGTGGGTTGCCGTTTCTTTCCCCATTGCTTGTTTATGAGACTACATTAATATTGATAATTATTGTATTTTAACTTAATTTTAATAATCAAGGAAAATATTTTCAGTTGAGAAATAGGGTTGCAGTTCAGCAAATACTAAGTACCTATAATGTGCCCATCACTCTTCTAGAACCTATGAAAATAGTAAATTTTTAAAATATTTAATATAATGTTATCCTGTCTTAAATGTAGAAATTCTTAGATCCATTTCCCAAATGTTGTGCTAAGCAATGGTCATTTTATCAGTTTTTGTTTGGCTCATTCATCCAGAATAAGTAGATAAATGTGTTTGGAAGAATTCATTGGTGATGCGATAAGATAAAATTTTAATATGGTATGTTTTGTTTTTTATTTTAGAAACAACAGTCATTATTTTCAGAAGAAGAAGAATATACCACTGGGTCCGAGGTCACTGAAGATGAAGTTGGAGATGAAGAAGAAGTATCCAAGAAACAAAGTATGGATTTCTAAGTTGAAACTCATTTTACTTTTATGAGGAGGCTATATCCTGAAGGATTTAACGCAAGGGATGAGGAAGGGGCTTTATAAGTCTACATAGTAGGTTACAACGTGGAAAAAATAACAAAGGCTTCATCAAGATTCTCTAACCCTGACACTAACACAGAACACTCATAAAGTTATTTTTAAAAAGTGTGGTATACTAAGAAATAATCCTCTGAGTTTTCGTTTCAGATATAACTTAATGGGTTTCTCAAAATATGTGACTACATCTGTATACCTGAGATGATTTGAAATGACACTCAAATGAAGCATTAAATAATAGTCATCAGAGTATGATTTTTTTAACAATTAGAAAACATGATTTTATACAACTGTAAAATGAACTTGTGTCAAAAATTTTTAACTCATTAGAGTTAAAATGAGAAAACTAGCAGAGAAAAGTTAGGGTTAGGGTTAGGCATTTGATGACTCAGGTATTTATAGGCATTTGAAAAAAGAATGTTGAAAAAAAGATTGCAAATTAGATACAGAACTGATTAATGTTCTACAGGGTAGTAAATCCATAATCTTTGGGGTTATCTTTCCTATTAGAAATAATTTGCATTTCTGTTAGACATAAAAATTTGCATGGTAACATGAAACTTCACAGCATCTAGGCTTTCATCAATAGACATTTTTCTCTTTATATATTAGTATATTTAAATTCACTTGCTTATATGTACTTTGTTAAAGATTTTTTATTAGTGCTCATGAGGGATATTTGCCTGTAGTTTTTTTATGATGTCATCTTCAAATTTTGTTATCAGGTTAATACTGACCTCATAAAATGAGTTGGAAAATGTTCACTACCCTTTTCTGAAAGAATCTGTGTAGTATTTGTATTCTTTGGCCCTAAAATGTATGATAAAATTTAGCAGTGAAGTCATTTGGGCCTGGAGTCTTCTTTATAGGAAGGTTTTTAACTATGAATTCAGTGTCTTTTATTAATAAAGTGCTATTCAAGTTTTCTATTTCTTCTTAAATCTGTTTTGACAACTTCTTTCAAGGAGTACGTCCATTTTATCCAAATTGTCATTGTCAGATTTATTAGCATGAGGTTGCTCATAGTATTTTCTTATCCTTTTCTATCTGAAGGATCTCTGGTGGTGGTGTTTTCATTCCTGGTATTATTAATTTGTGTTTTATATTCCTTTTTTCTTGATCAGTTTAGCTACAGGTTTATTAGTTTTATTGATCTTTGCCAGGAATCAGCTTTTGATTTCATAGACTTTCTCTGTAGTTTGTCTATTTTATATTTCATTGATTTTCAGTCTTATATTTACTGTTTTCTTCCTTGAACTTACTTTGGACTTAATTTCCTCTTTTTTCTAGCCTCTTAACGTGCAAACTTAAATCATTGATTTTTTACTTTCTTTTCTAGTATAAGCATTTAAAACTATAAGACTCACTCTAAACACTGCTTTTTAAGTATTTCTCACAGATTTTCGTATATCTTGTTTTCATTTATATTTAGTACAAAATATTTTCTAATTTCCCTCATGATTTTGTCTTTGACCCATGTATTGCTCAGTAATGTGTTTAATTTCCAAATATCTTCAGATTTTCTGAATACTTTTCAGTTGTAGATTTCTCATATAATTCCATTGTGATTGAAAAATGTACTCTCTGTGCTTTCATCTTCTAAGTTTTATTGACACATGTTCCATACGTGCATGAAAACAATGTGAATTCTGCTCTTTTTGGTGGAGTAGTCTGTAAGTGTAGAGTGAAGTAGGTTTGATTTTCTAGTGCTCATTTTCTGACTACTTGTTCTATCAATTAGTAAGAGATTAGTATTGAAATCTCAAGCTATCATGTTAATTTATGTATTTTTCCTTTCAAGTCTGTCAGCTCTGCTTTATGTGTGGGTTAGAGCTTTGTAACTGGGCACATATACAATTATAGTGTATTGATTCTTTTATCATAAGTTTCCCAGGTGGCACAGTGGTAAAGGATCTGCCTGCCAATGCAGGAGTCTCAAGAGACATGGGTTCAATCCCTGGTTTGGGACAATTCCCTGGAGTAGGAAATGGCAACTGACTCCAGTATTCTTGACTGGAAAATTCCATAGAGAGAGGAGCCTGATGGACTACAGTCCATGGGATCTCAAAGAGTCAAGACATGACTGAGCAGCGAGCATAGCATGGCATAGTATGTGTTTGAGCTTTGTAACTAGGCATATATACATTTATCGTGTACTGACTATTTTATCATGATGGAGCCCTCTTTATTTATAGTAGAACTGCTTATCTTGGTCTGTTTTGTTTAATTTTAACATAATCACTCTAGATTTGTTTTGTTTACCATTTGAATAGCATATCTTTCTCCTATCCTTTTATTTTCAATAATCTTTTAATTTGAAGTATGTATCTTGTAGATAGCATATTGTTGGAAATTGCTTTCTTGTCCAGTCTGACAGTCTCTGCATTTTGAGTGGACCATTTATTGTATTTATATTTAATGTGTTTATTGATATGGTTGTGTTAGGTTTGCCATTTTGTTATTCATTTTCTAATTGGCTCAAATGTTTTCTCTGTTTCTCCTTTCCTGCCTTTTTTTGCTAAGAAAATAATTTTAGTATATTATTTAGATTACTAGCTTTTTAGTTATGTCTCTTTGCATTTGATTGTTCTAAAGATTTCAACATGCCTTTTTAATCTGTCACAGTCTACTTAAAGGTAATATGAATTACTCCAGGTAAAATTTTAACATAAGAACTTTTAGAGAAGGGAACAAATAAAAATATATACCTTTAGTCCTTTATATTTACCAACGTGTTTATCATTTGTGTCTATATCTTTGTTACCATCTGATGTTATTTTCTTTCATTCATTCATTCATTCATGAGTGAAAGTCTCCCAGTGTGTCCAACTCTTTGCGACCCCATGGATTCTTAACCAACTGAGCATGAAGGACTTCTTATTTCCTGTAGCGCAAGTATACTGCAAGTGTACTAGTGAATTATCTTGTTTTTATTCACCTGAAAATGTCTTTATTTTGCTTTTGTTTTTGAAGTACAGTTTTCTCAATTTATAATTCTTGATTAACAACTTTTTTCTTTTAGCACTTCTTTTTAAATTTGGAGGATAATTGCTTTATAATGTTGTATTGGTTTCTGTCATACAGCAGCACTAATCAGCCATAACTGTATAACTATATATCTATATATTGCCTTCTTTCAGCACTTTAAATATGTCATTTCTGTCTTCTGGCCTCCATTGTTTCTGAGAAGTTAGTCCTTGTGATAAAAATTTCCCCTGTTATGTATATAATGTATACTTTTAATCTTGCTGCTTTCGAGATTTTTCTTTTTATTTTTGACTTTTAGAAGCTTGACTACAGTATGCCTAGATGTGATTTTCTTTGTGTTTATTTTATTTGGGACTTGTTGAACTTTTAGAATCTATAAATTGTTATCTTATAATCATTATTTCTTTCAAGTATTTTTTGTGCCCCTTTATCACATTTGTTTTCTGAGTCTCTAATATACCTATGGCCTTTTGATATTGTTTCTGAGGCTCTGGGTCTTTTCTTCAGTCATGTCTCCCCCCGACTGGATAATTTCTAATCCTTGACTTCACATTCACTGATTCATTTTTTTTGCCATTTCAGATTTTCTTTTGAGCGTATCTGGTACATTTTTTAACTTTTCCAGTTCAGTTATACCTTTCAGCTCTAGAATTTACCCCCTGGTTCTTCTATTTTCTGTTTATGTGTTGAGATTCTCTCTACCATTTTTCCTTTGAACATGTTTGTAACAGTTGCTTTGAAATTATTGTCTTCCAGGTCCAACATGCTGGCCCTCTCAATCAGTTTCTATCTACTGTTTCTTCTGAGTGGATCATACTTATCATTTTCTTTATCTTATGACTTGTGGGTGAAAACTAAATTCTGTAGATTATCTTTGTGCAACTCTGAAACCTTTTATTCTCCTAAGAATTGTTGGGATTTTTGTTCTCATATGCAGTTAACCTGCCTAAGCCACACTGCAAAATCTGTCTCCCTTCTGGTGTCTCTACCCAGGTTTTTTTTGCCTGCTAACTGCTGCTGCTTTTGGCTGCCCCCCACCTCAAAGGCCACACCAGCCTGTGTAGTTTAGTGAACCTCTTCTGGTACTATGTCTTGGTTTCTCATAAAGTTCAAGCAGAGGAAAGAAATCTGCTCTGGGTTGCTTCATGGTCGCCAAAACTGTTGACTGAAAAAAATATATTCACATTCTGAAAGTAAAGAGCTATTTTATCTGGTGGGAATGTTTAGGACACTGAGCCCAGGACACAGCATCTCAGTAGCTCTGAGAAAACTGCTCCATGGAGGCGGGGGGACGTTAGGCTATATACAAGTTTGCAACAAATAGAGCAGGCAGTCTGAACATCAAGATCAGGTATCAGTGAAGGAACTGAGCATTCTGTGTATGGGAAGATGCAAGCCTCTGGGCTCAGTGAATTCATTTCTTTCATGTGCACCTCAGCTATCTGGGGCCAATCCTGTTCCTTGTTCACCTTGCTTCTTGCATTCCACCAGCTCCTCAGCAGTCACCATGGAGGGTGCCAGCATCTGCAGGATGACAGTTTGGGGAGTTTAGTGGTCAGCCAAGGAAAGAATTTACTGGGGGCTCACCTGCTTGGTGGTTTCCTTGCTTTGGGGTTCCCCCTAGATTCCCAGGTCTGACCTGTGATAATTCAAGCCAGCGAGACTCTCAGAAGCTCAAGCTAAAAACAGTTTGGGGAAGTCATTCAAAGGCACCGGAAATGTGCCTCCTCTCACAGAGAGCAGTTCTGTCTTCCAATGATCAACACCCCACCCTGGTTTCTGCTTGCCTTTTTAGATGAGCTTCCTAGGGTGTCCCATGTACTTGCATAGATTAACATTCAGGTCAGAATTTGGGCATAGTTCATGTTCACATTTTAGGCCTTAGATCTCTTTCTTGTTTTCAAAATTTCCCCTTTGAATTCCTAGCTTCTCTGTTGCTTTGAACTCTATCATTTTCTCCCTGCAACTCAAGGTTATAATTTTGCTCCCTGAGCTGAGGAGGGAGAAAGTGCCCTCAGATAAGAAAGCTATTTTCACATGTAAACAGTGAACTTTCTCTCTTCCAGTATCTGCAGATGATTGTTTATACTATTTTTGTTCTGTTTTTATCATTATTGGGGGGGAGGGAGGAATTGTCCATCCTTTCACACTGCTGTTATCATGTAGCCCACCCTATCATGGCTTTTAGCAATATAACACTTGTTAATCTCTCACATTAACAGAGAGACACATGTCAGGGGCCCAGGGCCAGCAGAAAAATAAATCTATCTAGATTCTAGATGTTGTCTTGTCTTTATTCTGTTATCTTCAAGATTGTCTTCTATGTAGCACATTTTACAGGTTTTTCATTTGGTAGTGATGAAGTTTCTTTTTTAAGATAGAGCAAAAATTGTAAAGATGGTGTGCAAATAATTGATAATTGGGAAACAGCAATCTAATGTATTATTATCAACCTTCCAACCTTGTTTTTAGAGAAATACTTGTTTCCCCTCCCCCTTTTTTTGCCTGTCTCCTTTCTCCACTAAACTGTTAGCCAAGAGTAAGATCTGAATGTTCATTGCAGGAATGCCCTCATTTTGAATACAGTTCATCCCAGATCTGCTTCTTCCTAGGATCATTTATGTTCTACCTCCATTTTTACCCTCATAGCCCAACCTCCTGTGTGAACAAAGGCATTTTAAAGATTTTGTGTGTGTGAACTCTTCTTTCCTCCCCTTCTCAATTTGTGATTTTGGGGGTTACAGTTATTTTTTATATTGAAAAATTTGGAATTAGGAGATGACTCCACTGTCACATTAGATTCAGGGAAATAAATATGTGTAATTTCCCCAACATTTTTCTACATTTAATTTCACTGGGAGTTGGAATTCATTGCCCTCATTTTTTTTCCCTAAGGTTTTCACCAAGTAGAAAGAAGAAAAGTAAATGAACGTCTGTAAAGCACTTTTAGTTTTATTTCTCCATATATTTACTTTTTATCAAAAGGTAATTTTTTAGTTTTTAAAAACAATATTTTGTTTTTTCAGGGATTTTATTGTTTGGATGTGACAAGTGCATGGGCTGATAACATTGATGTTCTATTATCAGGAAAAAAGGAGAAGCCAAAGAAGTTCGCTAAACAACCAAAAAAGCAGATGTCTTCACCCTGTGGTCAGAAGAAAGAAAGGGCACTGGAGAAGGTAACTATAAATTATCTATTACTATTCTAAAGTTTGTATTAAGAAATAAGCAGGTACATCCAGGAAAAATCTGAAAAAGAAGAGTTACGAGTACCACAGTGAAATGCTAGCAGTGTAAAGATGAGTAAAAAACAGATTAAAGATCTCTAAGGTATATTGACACATGAAGAAAGGAAAGTGAAGTATAAGAAAGATAAATTAGCACTTTGGATTAGCGTATATAAACTACTATATATAAAATAGACAAGATCCTATAGCACAGAGGACTATATTCAAAATCTTATCATAAACTACAATGGAAAAAAATGTGAAAAAGAATATATATAAATATATATATCATGGGCTTCCCTGGTAGCTCAGACAATAAAGAATCTGCCTGCAATGTGGGAGACCCAGGTTTGATCCCTGGGTTGGGAAGATCCCCTAGAGAAGGGAATGGCTATCCACTCCAGAGTGTGTGTGTGAAAATATATATATATAAACTGAATCACTTTATACCAGAAACTAACACACCATTGCAAATTAACTATGCTTCAAGAGAAGAAGAAAAAAGGAAAAGTGCAGAGCAGTATGTATAGTGGTATATCATGCTACCATTTATGCAGAATAGATAAAGAAATATATATGAATTTTCTTATATATCCATAAAATAGCTGTAGAAAGCTATTTCAGAAATTGATAAAATTGGTTGCCTCTAAGGAAGGGAACTGAATATGTAGGGGGAAGGACAGAAACTTTTTTACTGTGTGTCCTATTTATACTTCTTGAATTTTGAACCAATATTACTTATTCAAAAAATAAAAGTTTTTAGAATTGATTATATTTTATGACCTTTTAAAATTATTCTTATTTCCTCATGCCTTCAAAGGAAGGAGTAAAAAGCCAGGTAGGAATAAGAGAACAGTATAACTACTGTTGGCTAAAAGAGGAACTGTGGATTCTAAAAATGTGTGAAAAACTGGGGCGGAGACACATTCCACACAGTATATGTTGGATGGATTGCACATTCATCTCCATGTTAAGGACCACAGGCACAGAATGAGTGAATTCTAAAAGACTGCATTGGCGGGGGGGAGGGGAAGCTTCCAGGTCAGATAAATAAAACAGGTTCAAATTCTAGGTCTCTTTCCCTTTGGGTAAGTTTCTTAACTCCTCTGAAACTGTTTTAATATAGAGATAATAATAGCATCATCTCACATGGTTGTTGCAGAGCTTCCATGAAACAATGCTTGTAATGTTCTTGGTACAGTATCTTGTACCCAATAAATGTAAACTCTTTTTTGTTATTACCTATAACGCTAATCAGTAAATATATTCTAATTGGGCCTTAATGTTGTCTACTTTTTTTTAGTCAACTTCTAGAGATGTGTCTCCTTTCATGTGAGTATTACTCCTTAATCCAGTCAGATGTTCACTCTAAAAACATCAATGCTGATTTTTGTTTAATTTTTTCAATAGTGTAAGTATGCAGAAGAATAAGTGGGATGCCACAAGATCCTTGAGATTCAACCAAGATGCACAAAGAGAAGATGGTAAGTAGTATTATTTGGATACTATGTACAAATGTACTATATCCAATGTACAAATTGGATATAAATAGCAATGATAGGAGTCTTTTATGAAGTATGCTGAATAGCTTTAAAGGTTCCAACTGGAATAAGGCCCCAAATTAGCACATTTCCTCAGGCACCAACCAGAGTTTCGTTACTAGACATCCCCAGCAGATAATGTGTGGTTTCATGCATCTGTCATTCTGAGGTCTCTCAGACTGACTTTCATTCACCGCTTCCACTTTCAAGAAAGCTGAGTATGTCTTCACCTGATTTACAGTCATCTTAAAAGCAGCCCAGTTACATACACATGAGCCATTTTGGCACTTGAAGCCTAAAGTCCTTCAAAGATAAATAGGTGTATGTGTCTGGAAATAATATACAGTGGTGTTTTCACGGACTTTTAATAATTGCAGTCTTCTTTAAGAAATAAAAATTATTAAACATCCTCATAAAAAGTAAGATTTATTAATTTTTACCTTTCAGATCAACGGCGGATGTCTGAAATTACTGGGCACCTAATAAAGATGAGATTGGGAGATCTGGATCGAGTCAGGTCAAGGGAAGCCAAAGAAGTAAGAATTACCTACTCACGTATGGTGCTTGCTTAGTACTCTTTCCTACTTTATATTCATCATAAGTATAAAGATGCTTTATGATTTTAGGAGTGAATTTTTAATATATTTTTAAATTCTGTACCAGTTAGCCAGTTCATTCACATAAAAGTTTTTCACCACCTCTTATGGTCCATAGACCTGTGTAACACACGTAGTAAAGTACACTGTCACTGAAAGTATAGTATCCAAGAGCAGATTAACTTCACTGTGGAAGGTGGCCTCCTGGAGTTGCTAATTTTATCAGCTCTGTATCGGTGCTTAGATGTTATCTTTAAAATAAGATGTTATCTTACTATAAAAATGATAACAAGAAATACCTGTACTCTACTGAATTACATATTAGTTATAACATTATGTATCATTATTAGTATCAGTATTATATATTTACAGTAACTTTTGCCCCTAATGCTTTTATTGAAAAATTTACTTCCCTACAAGAAGAAACAGGAAAAAAAAATCTTCATCACCATGGGTTAGACAAATATTTCTTAGCTACAACACCAAAAGCATGATCCATAAAAGAAAAAAATTGGATTTTATCAAAATTTAAAATTTATTTTTGAAAGGCATTATTAAGAGAATGAAAAAACAAACCATAAACTGTGAGAAAATAAACAGCCCAATAAAAAGAAGCAGGCAAAAAATTAACCATAGACTTCATGAGAGAAGATAGCACAGGAAAAGATGGCAACATCATTAGTCATCTTTTTTTTTGTTTTTGCTGTCTTGTCCACTCTTTTGTGACCCCCTGGACTGTAGTCCACCAGGCACCTCTGTGCATGGGATTTCACAGGCAAGAATACTGGAGCAGAGGATTTCCTTCTCCAGAGGATCTTCCTGACCCAGGGACTGAATTCCTGTCTCCTGCAGTGCAGGCAGATTCTTTACTGCTGAGCCACCACCAGAAACTCCATTAGTCATTATTGTTGTTCAGTCGCTAAGTCTTATCCTACTCTTTGTGACCCCATGGAATGTAGCATACCAAGGCTCCTCTGTCCTCCACTGTCTCCTGAAGTTTGCTCAGACTCTTGTCCATTGGATCAGCAATGCTAACTATCTTATCCTCTGCTGCCCACTTCTCTTCTTGCCGTCAGTCTTCTTCAGCATCAGAGTCTTCGCCAGTGAGTCAGCTCTTCACATCACATGGCTATAGTATTGAAGCTTCACCATCAGTCCTTTCAATGAATATTCAGGGTTGATTTCCTCTAGTATTGACTGGTTCGATCTCCTTGCCGTCCAGGGGACTCTAAAGAGTTTTCTCCAGCACCACAGTTTGAAAGCATCTGTTCTTCGGTCCTCAGTCTTCTTTATGATCCAACTCTCATATCCATACATGACTACTGGGAAAACCATAGCCTTGACTATACGAACCTTTGTCAGCAAAGTGGTAGCTCTGCTTTTGAATATGCTGTCTAGATTTGGCTTAGTTTTCCTTCCAAGGAGCAAGCGTCTTTTAATTTCATGGCTGCAGTCAAAATTTCACCATGAAATTCTGGAGTGTCCACAGTGATTTTGGAGTCCAAGAAGGTAAAATATGTCACTGCTTCTACTTTTTCTGCTCCTATTTGCCATGAAATGATGGGACCAGATGCCATGATCTTAGTTTTTTGACGTTGAGTTTTAGTACCCCCATCAAGAGGCTCTTCAGTTCCTCTTCACGTTCTGCCATTAGAGTGATATTATCTGCATATCTGAGGATGTTGATATTTCTCCTAGCAGTCTTGATTCCAGCTGTGATTCATCCAGCCCAGCATTTCACATGATACACTCTGTGTAAAAGTTAAGTAAGCAGGTTGACAGTATTTAGCCTTGACGTATTCCTTTTCCAGTTTTGAACCAGTCAGTCCATTGTTCCATGTCTGGTTCTAGCTGTTGCTTCTTGACCCACATACAGTTTCTCAGGAGACAGGTAAGGTGGTCTGGTATTCCCAGTTCTTTAAGAATTTTCCAGCTATTATGATCCACACAGTCAAAGGCTTTAGTGTAGTCAATGAAGCAGAAGTAGACATTTTCTGGAATTCTCTTACTTTTTCCATGATCCACTGTCAACAAATGTTGACAGTTTGATCTCTTGTTTCCTCTGCCTTTTATAAACCCAGCTGTACATCTAGAAGTTCTCAGTTCATATACAGTTGAAACCTAGCTTGAAGGATTTTGAGCATTACCATGCTAGCATGTGAAATGAGTACAATTGTGCAGTAGTTTGAACATTGTTTGACATTGCCCTTTTTTTGGAATGGAATGAAAACTGACCTTTTCCAGTTGTATGGCCACTGCTGAGTTTTCCAGATTTGCTGACATTGAGTATAGCACTTTAACAGCATCATCTTTTATAATTTGAAATAGCTCAACTGGAATTTCATCACCTCCACTAGCTTTGTTTGTAGTGATGCTTCTTAAGGCCCACTTGACTTCATACTCCAGGATGTCTGGCTCTAGGTGAGTGACACCACCACGGGAGTTTTCTGGGTCATTAAGACCTTTCCTGTATAGTTCTTCTGTATATTCTTGCCACCTCTTCTTCATACCTTCTGTTTCTGTTAGGTTCATACCATTTCTTTCCTTTATCGTGCCCATCCTTGCATAAAATGTTCCCTTGACATCTCCAGTTTTCTTAAAGAAATCTATAGTCTTTCCCATTCTGTTGTTTTCCTCTGTTTATTTGCATTGTTCATTGTAGAAGGCCTTCTTATCTCTCCTTGCTTTTTCTCTGGAACTCTGCATTCAGTTGGGTATATCTTTCCTTTTTTCCTTTGCCTTTCACCTCACTTCTTTCCTCAGGTATTAGTGAAGCCTCCTCAGATAGCCTCTTTGCCTTCTTAGTCATTCAGTTCAGTTCAGTTCAGTTCAGTCACTCAGTCGTGTTCGACTCTTTGCGACCCCATGAATCACAGCACACCAGGCCTCCCTGTCCATCACCAACTCCCGGAGTTCACTCAGACTCACGTCCATCAAGTCAGTGATGCCATCCAGCCATCTCAATCTCTGTCATCCCCTTTTCCTCCTGCCCCCAACCCCTCCCAGCATCAGTGTCTTTTCCAATAAGTCAAGTCTTCACATGAGGTGGCCAAAGTATTGGAGTTTCAGCTTTAGCATCATTCCTTCCAAAGAAATCCCAGGGCTGATCTCCTTCAGAATGGACCGGTTGGATCTCCTTGCAGTCCAAGGGACTCTCAAGAGTCTTCTCCAACACCACAGTTCAAAAGCATCAATTCTTCGGCACTCAGCCTTCTTCACAGTCCAGCTTTCACATTCATAAAAAAAGCCATAGCTTTGACTAAACGGACTTTTGTTGGCAAAGTAATGTCTTTGCTTTTCAATATGCTATCTAGGTCATTAGGGAAATGTAAATTAATCCCTCAACAAGATCCCACTATAAACCTACTAAAATGTCTAAAAAAATTTTTTTAATATGCTAACAACGATATAGAGCAACTGGAACTGTCATATATAAATAGTAAGGATGCAAAAGGGAATGGCTACTTTGGACAACAGTTTTCTTGTTTCTTATATTGTTTAATGTTTACTCACCATACAGATCATTTCACACATCTTTACAGGGGCTTTATTTAGAGTTGTTAAAAACTAGAAACAACCCAAATGTCCTTTACTTGATAAGTGAATAAGACTGTGGTATACATAAAAAAGAATGAGCTACTGATACATGCTGCAACATAGATGAATCTCTAACACTTTATGGTAAGTGAAAGAAGCCTTATTCAAAAGGCTGTAAGCTATATGATTCTGTATATAAGGTTCTGGAAAATGCAAAGGTATAGGGACATAAAACAGATAGGTAGGGGAATTCCCTGGCAGTCCAGTGGTTAGGACTCTGTTCTTTCACTGCCAAGGGCGCAAGTTCTATCCTTGGTCAGGGAACTAAGATCCTGCAAACTACACAGACCAGCCAAGAAAAAAAAACCCAGAAGTTGATGGTTGCCAGAATTTGTACTGTAAAGTCATCAAATCATTGGCCTTAAAAGGGGGCACTAGGGGATTTTCTTGGGGTGATGGAACTGGGTTATGTCTCCATTATAAGTGTTCACACAACTGTATGCATTTGTCAAAATTTAACTCAGTACACTAAATAGGGTGAATTTTAAAGTAAAATAGTACGTATAAATTAAACTCAAAGAGCCAAACTTTTAAAAGAAATTGCTTCTAAATTCAAAAGTAATGCTGTTTAAATTATTGGTTCCATATAGATAGTAACTTAGTTTTGCTCCTTTACAGTTTGCAGGAGGTATTTATTCCAGGCTTGAAGCACAAATCAAGGCCTCAGTGCCAGTCAGTGCTCGGCAGAGCAGCTCGGAAAAAAACACAAGGTAAATCAGCAGACGTGAATTCAGAATGCCAGCTTTGAAGTGATGATACATTTTTTTTTTTCTTAAGGGAAAAATCATATGAACACTAGAAGCACATAATTTGACTTTGGTTTTATTTCGTTTGGAGATTAGATCATCACGACATTAGTCAGAACCAGATTTTAACAAGAGTTAAGACTTTAAAAGGTCATGATGACAAAATTTAGTGAAAGTATAGCTTTTAGAAATCAATTTTCTGTTTATTGAGTCAGCTTGGTTCTGAGCCAACAACTCACAAATGTAAGCTGTAGTGCCACTGCAAACTAGCAGGATTTTCATGCTGTTTATTGATAACATATTACTACTTTATTTAAATCATTGAAATTTTCTTATTTCTTGTTCTCTCTTTATAAAATGTAACTTGTGGGACTTCCCTGGAGGTTCAGTGGTTAAGACTCCATGCTTCCACTACAGGGGGCTGGCTGGTCCAGGAACTAAGATCCCTCATACTGTGCAATGGGGCCAAAGGAAAAGAATATCTAACTTGTATGTTCTGTGTCATTTTACAGCACAAATTTTCTTTGAAAGATTAGCAGTTACTGAAAATTGATTATTAATACTACAGATACAAGCGCCTTATCTGCAATTCTGAAATCCAGAAAACTCAGAAAGCCCAAAGTTTTTTTTATACATTTGTGGCAACTAAAGCCTGATCTGAGCTACTGTGGTGCTATTTGTAGTTTTTATTTATCCTACTTAATATAAATGCTCATTTGTGTCAGTAAAGAAATACTCGTGTGTTTGGTTATGGGGCACTACTCCATATTCATAATGTTAAAAATTTAAAAATACCTGAATTCCAAAGTACATTTCACTCCAAGAATTTTTAAAGTGGATTATGGAGATATATGAATTTTCATTAAATTTTGACAGTGTCAATCAGACTTAACCTAAAGCAGTGACAACTTCTTATTGTCTTAGAAGCACCTCTTACATTCTTTTCTGTTTAAAAAAATCTAGGTCTAAAAGTCGTCTTGGTCAAGGTCGGCCTGTGTAAAGTACCTTAAAATATAAGAAGACAGAAGACATACCTCTGGACACTTGAAATTGCTTACTTGAAGATCTTCAGAATGATTACTTCTAAATGTTTTAAGTTATTTATTAAATAGTCTTGCAAGCCACATAAATCTAGTGGTATGGGAAATATATAAGTTAAGTCTTATGAAATTATAAATATGAAACTTCTTAAATCTGATTTTCTTTCCTTTGGTGTTGAGAGAATTCATTCTTAAGTAGGTTGATAAGGAGTCTGGGGCCCTCAAGCAGGGAGGAGTCTAGGGCCCTGACAAAGGAGGAAGGGATCTGGGGCCCTCATAAAACATTTTTTCTTTAAGCCCAGAGCTAATGACTCAAGGGTATGTTTTTCCCTAAGCTCTGTACTAATGATTATGTATGGCTTAGACGGTAAAGCATCTGTCTACAATGCAGGAGACCTGGGTTCGATCGATCCCTGGGTCAGGAAGATCCCCTGGAGAAGGAAATGGCAA
Source organism: Neotragus pygmaeus (assembly GCA_006410875.1). Classification (NCBI taxonomy): domain Eukaryota; kingdom Metazoa; phylum Chordata; class Mammalia; order Artiodactyla; family Bovidae; genus Neotragus; species Neotragus pygmaeus. The sequence goes on from SJYV01056334.1 coordinate 3,352,182, forward strand.
TCCACTCCAGTACTATTGCTTGGAAAATCCCATGGACAGAGGAACCTGGTAGGCTACAGTCCATGGGGCCCCAAAGAGTTGGACATGACTGAGGACTTCACTTTAACTCTTTATGTAACAGCAGTGTGTCTTGCTCTAGGACATGTTTATCCTTAACAAGAACCTGACTAATCTTGTTATGATGTTTGTTGTGGGAGTGGGTCTGGTAAGACCTTTCTATTGTTAGTTTGAATCTTGTTAATTTAAGATGTATGTTTTGGGAGTGTTCTGATAAAAGTATATAAGGCCTTGATAAGACTATGGAGGGGGGACACTCTCCATCCCCTTTCTGATGTCTATGTCAGAAGGTTTCTCTGTCCCTTTTTATACTTTAATAGAACTCTCCTACACAAAAGCTCTTGAGTGATCAAGCTTGGTCCCTAGTCCTGAAGCTGAAATCTTCAGAGATCACGAATCTGACATTCACCGTTAGCTATCAGTGTGATGCTAGGCTATGTAAAAAATTAGTATTTAGAAATTCACATAGTTAAGACTCCCAGGTATTTGTTATGCTTTTTTATTTGAAAGAGAAGAGGCTTAAATTCTCAAATAGCTAAGAGTTTTTTAAGATCTTAAAAAATTAGGGGAACACATCTAGCAGTGGTACTGTACATGTGCACTGATTATAGTATGTCTTTGGGCTATAAATCTTGTGAGCATTGAGAACTGCCATTTATGTGACAAAATTTCCAGTGATGCTAATTTTATGCCTGCATGACTTTTAAGGAGTGACAGATCTCAAAACTGAATTAAGTAAAGTTTTAACATGAAGTATTTCCTGTTTTGGGCAGAAGGCTTAAGTTTTTTCAGTGTTATTCCAGAGAAATCACAATGTTAATCCAGCTCTTTTTTCAGTTTTTATTATGTATTTATTGGTCTGGAATTACTGATTATTACTTCTTCTGTGAAGCTAGTTAAAACAGCTGAATTTGTTAAAGCAACTGTTGATAGTTTTAGGATAGTAAATCATTTCAGTTGTACAAGACACCGACTGTACAGTTCTCAGGGCACTAAAACTCAACCATAATTCTATAGCCATTCAAATAGCCCCTTAAAATGGTTATAATCAGTTATTACTTTAGAGAGTCTGGAAGGAAAGATTCCCAGATACACTTGATGGATGAAAAATCGAATTATTCAGGAAGAATCAGTTTTTCTAACCAAGCAGAAAGAGTGCTCAGGGAAAATTTGTTCCAAACCATAATCATATAACAATTATGTGTTTGGAAATTACTTATATGTAGGTCTCTAAAACACTTTAATTTGCATTGTTTTTATTTTTAGTCTTCATTTATCTTATAATTGAAATTTTCTTCAAATTATTTAGCAAACAGACTTGATAGTGTATTACAGAACAGAAATTTATATTGAAATGTGGAAGTGTTATGTATTTTTAATGAATATTTTATTTGGTAAATAAAGCTAGATTTTATTTGATGTTACATGCATAGCTTTGCCAAGATTTTTGAACTTCTGTTTGGAAATTTTGTTGCAGTCTACATATTTTTCACTGGTTTGATATTTTTGAGATAGTTTATAAATTTTATTTGCAAAAGAAAATGTTTTCTACTACATGATCTGTAAGACCTGTTAAATACCAGTCTTATTTACTGTATTCTCTGATCAAAAGGATTTAGGTTTGTATGTCTTGTATAGTGCTGTGACGGTCACAACTGAAAGAGGAAAATATCTCATTTGATTTTTAATTGATGGTAACAAGGCAGATTGGTTCTTCCCCAGGGGGACTGTACTACTGAATTGATTTTTACAAACAGAATTTATCAGAATTTTATTTTCTTCAGAATGTGCTTTAAGTTTTGTGAATGTCTGTAGTTCATAACATAGGTAACACAAATATTTTAATCAAAATCGTAATAGCATTTGTTTTGCTAAATACTTTGAGGTTTTATCTTACATTAATTCTGAATTCACATTTATGTAATTGAAATAAACATTAGTGACAAAAGTTGTTTGCAGAGTACCTTGATTTGAATCATTCTATCTTCTCAAAAAGTTCAGATGGGCTCCAGATCATAGGTTTTCATGGAAGAAATGAATTTTGTACATTTCCCAGGTGGCTCAGAGATTAAAGCATCTGCCTGCAATGCGGGAGACCTGGGTTCAATCCCTTGGTCAGGAAGATCACCTGGAAAAGGAAATGGCAACCCACTCCAGCATTCTTGCCTGGAGAATCCCATGGATGGAGGAGCCTGGTGAGCTATAGTCCACGGGGTCGCAAAGAGTCGGACACAACTGAGTGACTTCACTTAAAAAAAAAAAAAAACTAACCTGGTAAAGATTCAGCAAACATTTAAGGGATAAAATATTGCAGAAAAGGTGATTGATAACTGTTGCATCATTTTGTTATTGTCCTTCCTCAGAACTCTTAGCCAGGTATTGTGAGCTGTGCTGAGAGCTTTGGAAGCTGAAGCTGAAGCCCTGTCATGCTAATTTGTGTGTGTGTGTGTGTGTGTGTGTGTGTGCGCCCACTCAGTTGTGTTGTAGCCCACTGGGCTCCTTCATCCAAGGGATTTCCCAGGCAAGAATACTGGAGTGTGTTGCCATTTCCTTCTCCAGGAGATCTTACTGACCCAGGGATAAAACCCACATCTGCTTGGCAGGCAGATTCTTTACCTCTGAGCCACCTGGCAAGCCCACCACACTAATCTGCCAAAGGCAAATGTATAAAAACAAACAAAAAACCTTTTATCTTCAACATCTCAAAGTAATTCTTCAATCCTCAACTATTCTATTTTCACACCTCGCAGTTAAAAGGCATGGGGGCTACCCAGCCAGTCCAATTCTAAGAGGCTGCCGTTCAGTCACTCAGTCATGTCCGACTCTTTGCAACCCCATGCACTGCAACGCGCCAGGCCTCCCTGTCCATCACCAACTCTCAAACTCATGCCCATTGAGTTGGTGATGCCATCCAACCATCTCATCCTCTGTTGTCTCCTTCTCCCACCTTCAATCTTTCCAGCATCAGGGTCTTTTCCAATGAGTCAGCTCTTCGCATGAGATGACCAAAGTATTGGAGTTTCAGCTTCAACATCAGTCCTTCCAGTGAATATTGAGGACTGATTTCCTTTAGGGTGGACTGGTTGTATCTCCTTTCAGTCCAAGGGACCCTCAAGAGTCTTCTCCAACATCACAGTTCAAAAGCATCAATTCTTCAGTGCTCAGCTTTCATTATAGTCTCTCAAATCCACACATGACTACTGGAAAAACCATAGCCTTGACTAGATGGACTTTTGTTGGCAAAGTAATGTCNACCCCAGGAGACACCAGAATCCACGGATGTTCAAGCCCCTTGACTTAAAGTCACCCCACCAGCACCCCTGTATCCATGCTCCTGGACAGTACACGTGTGTGATGACAGATGAGATCAGGTGCCTCTTGAGAAAAGAACTAGGTAGCCCGAGGCGGGCTGAAGGAAGATCTTCACCCGGTCCTGTTTTGCAGCTTGTGAAATTTGAGCCACGTAAAAGCATTGTCTAGGGCTTTCCTAGTGGCCCAGAGGTAGAGAACCCACCTGCCAATGCAGGCGACGTGGGTTCAGTCCCTGGGTCGGGAAGATCCCCTGGAGAAGGAAGTGGCCACCCACTCTAGGACGCTTGCCTGGGAAATCCCACGGACAGAGGAGCCTGGCAGACCACAGTCCATAGGGTCGCAAAAGAGTCACAACTTAGAGAGTAAGCAACAACAAGTGTATTACCTGTTCACAAAGCTGTTCATCAGCTTTAAAGAGGAAAAGGTTTTAACTTTATATATGTAGGGTGGTGGTTTTTAAATCGTTCATAATGATTTCCGTAAAAAAGACAGTGGATGAGAATCCATGAACTTCCTTGGAGTACACAACAATCAGTTGAACAACACCGGTTACGGTTCTTTCAAACGCTGGTGTTAAGAGGCGTTGCCGGGAGGAACAGAGGAGCCTGCTCGCTTTCTCGGGTCGTGTAACGGCCGGGTTTTGCTGACGGGGGGCTTCTGTCTGGGCCACATCCTTAACAGCAGGCTGCTAACGAGGCCAGTGTTACGCAGTCAGTATCTGGGGGAATTGTAAGAATACCGCTCGCCCCTCCAGCCGTCCTTTAACTCCAAGCCAGCCATCCAAGGGGTCGCCCCTTAAGAGGGCAGATGTCTCTGTAAGTCGTGGATCATTACCGGCAGAAGAACGAGGCTCCGGGTCTCACTGACCATGGGTCAGTGTGGTCATAGTTTTAATGGGCTTTGCCTAATACGGCACCAGGCGTGCATGCNGGTCGCCCCTTAAGAGGGCAGATGTCTCTGTAAGTCGTGGATCATTACCGGCAGAAGAACGAGGCTCCGGGTCTCACTGACCATGGGTCAGTGTGGTCATAGTTTTAATGGGCTTTGCCTAATACGGCACCAGGCGTGCATGCCAAGTCGCTTCAGTCGTGTCCGACTCCCTGCGACCCCGTGGACTGTGGCCCGCCAGGCTCCTCTGTCCGTGGGATTCTCCAGGCAAGAATACTGGAGGGGGCTGCCATTTCCTTCTCCAGGGGATCTTCCCCACTTAGGGATCAAACCCACGTCTCTTAAGTCTCCTACATTGGCAGGCGGGTTCTTTACCACTAGTGCCACCTCGGAAACCCACGTGGCACCTCTGGCCTGCTCTCACGGGTACCAGTGCCCACAGCAAGGCGGCAAGAGGAGGCGCAGGCAGCCCCCGGGAACTCCGGCCACCGTGTACGCTTCTGCCGGCCTCTGACCCCTTCAGTGTGCTCAGTGCTTCCAGCAGGAATAAATGCAGCTTGTCGAAGGCGTCTGAGGCTCAGCTGAGTTGAGAGAGCACCAGCCCGCAGAACATGGACAGGGCTGGGCTCCGGCTGAGACGTCTCTCTCGCTCTCGCTGTGCCCACCTGCGCCTCTGAGCCCGCGGCCTGTTCTCTGCGGGCCAGGGGGGTGGGGGGGGTCTGTGATTCAGTCAGAGTCCAGATGTTAGATTGTGGGTGTGAGGAATAGCCCAGACGCTGGGCTCGCTGACTGTCCAGTCGACCTTCACTGCCTGGATTCAGCGTTTGGGAATTTGCCTCCTCGCTAAGATGCGGGGTGTGTATAAGACCCCCTTGCAGGGACTTCTAGGAGAGTCCAGGGCATGTGGGTGGGCAGGCAGTGACTGCCCAGACCCGTTTTATGGATAAGAAACCCAGGAGGAGCTGGGAGAAGTGGAATGGTAGCTGGCATGTGTGTAGTCAGGCGCTCGGGCGTGTCCAACTCTTAGCGACCCCATGGACTGCAGCCCACCAGACTCCTCCGTCCATGGGACTTTCCGGGCAAGAGTACTGGAGTGGGGTGCCATTGCTTTCTCCGGGGAGAGGTGGTATAGTAGCTGGCATTTGTGTACTCAGGCGCTCGGGCGTGTCTGACTCTGAGACCCCGTGGACTGCAGCCTGCCACACTCCTCTGTCCGTGGAATTTTCCAGGCAAGAATACTGGAATAGGTTGCCACTTCCTCTTCCAGGAGATCTTCCCAACCCAGGAGTCAAACCCACGTCTCTGTGTCTCCCGCATTGGCAGGCAAGTTCTTGACCGCTAGCGCCACCTGGGAAGCCACGCAGCAAATTACTCCTGAGCCTCAAAACCAAGTACCACACATTGATTCTCCCGCCTGGTTTCTAGGGCTCGGCCACCTGGGAGGGGCCCGGCTGGTGGTGCTGGTGTGGGGGCGGGGCGGGGCGGGGTCTCATGAGCACAGTCAGGTTAGCCAGGGCTGAAGCTGAAGGCTTGACTGGGCTGGAAGATGGGCTCCCACCTTCCCAGACATGGCCGTCAGCTCCCCCCCAGGTGAGCCCCTGCGAAGGGCTGCTCGACACGTGGCAGCCGGCTCCCAGCAGCACGAGGGTGCAGAGAGGGGCAGCCCGGGATGGGAACCGCGGCGTCTTCTATAACCTGATGCAGACAGGACAGGCCATCGCTTCGGCCGTGTTCCCAGTCCCCCAGGCCCGCCTGGTGCGTATCTCCTGCTGCGGGTAGAGGAGGCTGAACTCAAGTCTTCCCGACTCCAGTGACCCATATTCTTTCTGTTATACGTGGTTGGTGTTCCCATGTTGCAGGCGAGGTAAGCTCCTTGAAAAGGTGGTGCCTAGAATTCGCATCTCCGTGTTCTGCAGGAGTTTTTAGTAGGTGGGATCGACGTCCTCTGTTTATTCACCTACTGACTCTCGCTGAGCCCACACGTGTGGACCACCCCCGCCCCAGCTTCCTGCTGCCTTCGCATTCATCTGGCGAGGGGATTCAGGCAGCAGAAGGCTCACCAGCATCTCAGCCCTGTTCTCGTCCAAGTCCCTTCTCCTCCACAAAGTCACGGGAGATCTCCTGCCTCAGGGGTGACGTGAAGTCTGGGGATGTTGCCGCTGCAGAGCTCGTACCCCGTCTGTCTTGTGACTAGGACTTAGTTCTTAGAACTTAAAGATTCAGTGATTGGACTTGTGTCTCTGCGGTCCCCCACCCTGTGCTGGGGGCTGCACGGGAGGCCTGTAGTTACGAGTGAGGGTCTAACAGGAGGAAAAGGGCCGTGGTCAGTTCTCCACAATCNGGACGACCGAGGAAGAGATGGCTGGATGGCATCACAGACTCGATGGACGTGAGTCCGAGTGAACTCCGAGAGATGGTGATGAACAGGGAGGCCTGGTGTGCTGCAATTCATGGGATTGCAAAGAGTCGGACACGACTGAGCGACTGAACTGAACTGAACTGCTCTCATTTAAAACTGATCTAGAGAATTCCCTGAGGGCTTCCCCTGTGGCACAGTGGTAAAGAATCTGCCTGCAGTTCAGGAGATACAGGTTCAACCCTTGGGTGAGGAAGATCCCCTGGAGAAGGAAATGGCAATCCACTCCAGTATTCTTGACTGGAAAATTCCATGTATAGAGGAGCCAAGGGGTGGCAAAGAGTTGGACATGACTGAGCACAGATAAACCTCCCTGACAGTCCAATGGTTAAGACTCCAATTTCCAAGGCAGCGGGGACAGGTTCAGTCCCTGGCCTGAAAACTAAGGTCAGGGAATAAGATCCTGCATGCCTCACTCACAGCCAATAATGATAATGATAAGGCTGATCTATTGAGAAGGATGATATGGGAATGATATTATTTCCAAAAGGATAGTTGGAGGATTGAATGTTTTAGAGATCAGTAATACAATGTTTTCTGGCTAATAGAAATATTAACTAGTATTATTGCTGCATTTTTGTTTTAATATTTGGGGATTGGTCTTGAAGTTTTTTAAATGGGAGATGGATACTCCTTTTCCTCTTAACTTGAGTTGTTAAGACTGATGTGTCTTCAATGCAAGAAAGGTGAGAGGTGCCTAATACTTAAGTAGGTGCTGTGGCATCATTTGTTATTTTGTTATACTGAAAGTCTTGCTTTACTTAAGCAGTGTAAACAGGATTTATAGGAAGAGTTAAGTAGGAAATCTATTTCCTGATAGGTGGTAGTGACCTGTGCTGTTTTCAGTGAGGTGTACTGAAGGAGAGTGAGGCTTCAGCCATTGTTTTAGAGCAGCCCTTCTTCCAAGGTTATCTTTCCTTCAGAAAAATGTAGCTGGTTTTGCTTTTTCTGCTTGCCTATGCCGAGACCAGTTCTTATGAACTAGAGGTGGTGGTAGAAGTGTAGTTGCTAAATGTATGTGCTGAGATGTTGCTGGCTCTCTGAGAGCCTCTTTCCTTTAGCCTTACAGGCAACCCCAAGACCAGATATTACCCCCATTTTCCAGGTGGAGAAAGACTTTCAGGGAGCTAAAGTAACTCACATACTAGGCCTGTAGCATTTGAAACAGTTTCACTGTGGATTGCCTAAAACATTCTCTCCTAGAGTGCCTTCTGCCTTACTGGCAGCTCCTTCACACTGAAAACAAGTGACCCCAGCTCCCTCTCTCTGGTTCTAGTCTTGTTTAATCCAACTGCCTACTTGATGTTTGTATTTGGAATATCAGTAAGTGTCACCAACTTGACATGATAGAAGCATGACTTGTGATGTAGCTCCCCAACCCACCACCAACTCCCTGCTTGCTCAGTAAATGGCACCACTGCCCACTCAAGTGCACAAGCTGAGTATCTAGAAATTCTTCATCATTCCTCTTTTCCCTTCGCTCCCCATATCCAATTTCATCAGCAAGTCCCATACATACACTGCATCCATTCGCTTCTCTCCATCGCCGTAGCCTACCACTCCAGGTTAGTAACATCTCCAAGGCTCCTACATGCTTCCAGCTCCCACTTCAACCTCTGTTGTCCACAAAACAATTACAGTAATTTTGAAGTGTGATTCAGATCACATCACTTCCCTGCTTAACACTGCAGTAGCACTTCTTCAAACAGAATAAAGCCCGATTTCCATGGCCCAGGTTTATACAGGCACATTCGACCTGGCCCTCGCTGCCTGTTAGCTTTCCTTTCCCTTCTCGTTACTACATTCCAGGCGCATGGTCCACCTGCTCCTCCAGTAAGCAAACTCATTCCCAACCTTTAGTTCCTTTACATTAGCTGTCGCACTGCTAAGAGAAGTTTATCATACTTCGGATTTTAGATTTCCTCCCAGGAGGCATTTCTATGTACCCAATCTGAGGTAGCCACCCAGTCACTCATTACATCATCATAGTTTATTCCTGTACAAATCACAAATCTAACATTGTTGTTTCATTATTTTTCTATATTCGTTGGTTTGCAATTTGTCTCCAATGTCAGAAAATGAAATGCATTCAAATAGAAAAAGTAAATATACCTAATCAAGAATACTGGAGTGGGGAACCTATCCCTTCTCCAGCAGATCTTCCTAACCCAGAAATTAAACCAGCGTCTCCTGCATTGCAGGTGGATTCTTTACCAACTGAATATGAGGGAAGCCCACGTCTAATCACAGACGACATTATCTTGTATATAGAAAATCCCAAGAAATCCACCAAAAAACGTATTAGAACATATAATTAAGTTCAGGATGTCAGGACACAAANGGTGGATTCTTTACCAACTGAATATGAGGGAAGCCCACGTCTAATCACAGACGACATTATCTTGTATATAGAAAATCCCAAGAAATCCACCAAAAAACGTATTAGAACATATAATTAAGTTCAGGATGTCAGGACACAAAATCAAAATACAAAAATCCATTTTTATGCACTATAAAAATATGAAAATAACACTTTAAAAAATCCATTATACTATCAAAAATAATAAAATACTGAAGAATGAACTTAACAAAAGAAATATAAAACTCTTAGAGGAAGACTTAGGGGTAAATCTTAATAACTTTGGATTTGGCCATGGATGCTTAGACATGACACCAAAAGCACAAGCAACAGCAACAAAAGTAGATAAATTGGACTTTACCAGGTTGGAAACATTTGGACGCAATCAAGAAAGTGAGAAGACCGCCCATAGGATGGCAGAATATATTTACAAATCATATCTGATAAGGAACTTACATCCAGAATATGTAAAGAACTCTTAAAACTCAGCATTAAAAAGACAACCCACTTTTTTAAATAGTAAAGGATGTGAATAGACATTTCTCCAAAGAAAATGGCTAAAACTACTTGAAAAGATACTCAACCTCATTAGCCATCAAGGAAAGGCAAATGAAAGCCACAATGAATTACCACGTTATACTCTGGAGAATGGTTGTGAGCAAAAAGCCACCTAATAATGTTTGCAAGAATGTGCAAAATTGGAATCCTTATGCACTCCTGGTCAGAATGTAAAATGGCGCCGCTGTTTTGTACTTTGCAAAACAGTCTGGAAGTTCCTTAAAAAAAAACAAAAAAAACCCCAGAGTTGCCACCATTTATCTACCACTTTACCCTAACAAGTATATCATTTTCTATGTAGTCTTTTCTTGTGTTTACCTGTACACTCATATATGCACAGTGCAGTATTATCTGCCTCTTTTTTTAAACAGGTGGAGAAACTGAGTCCCAAGTCCAAGACATGGCAGTTTTTCTAAGAGGAACAGAAAAGAATGACCCGAGTGGTGTGCTCTGGGTAACAGTAATACTGTGTTAAACCAGGTAATGTGTGTGAAGCACTTAAAACGTGCCTGGCATATGTAAGTGTTCAAAAAGATGTCAAACATTATTAGATCATTATTATTTTGAAACAACTATATTATGCTCATTCCCATTTTTTGGTCTTACCTCATGCTGTTCCCCCCCATCTTGATTGCTCATGTGCTTTTTGCTACCTGTTGAAGTTTTCCTCTAGCTGCTGACCTCTCTCTCCTCTGAATTGTGTTACATTCACAACATGGCCACAGTTTAGCAGTCAGGTGTTCTCACTGCTCTTGTTGATGTTATTGATCTTGACTCCCTACATCTCTAATGCTGCTCAGTTCAGTTCAGTCGCTCAGTCGTACCCGACTCTCTGCGACCCCATGAATTGCAGCACGCCAGGCTTCCCTGTTCATCACCATCTCCTGGAGTTCACTCAGACCTACGTCCATTGAGTCCGTGATGCCATCCAGCCATCTCATCCTCGGTCGTCCCCTTCTCTTCCTGCCCCCAATCCCTCCCAGCATCAGAGTCNTATCTCCTGGAGTTTGCTCAAACTCATGTCCATTGAGTCAGTGATACCATCCAACCATCTCATCCTCTGGTGCCCCCTTACTCTCCTGCCTTCAATCTCTCCCAGCATCAGGGTCTTTTCCAACAAGTCAGCTCTTCGCATCAGGAGGCCAAAGTTTTGGAGCTTCAGCTTCAGCATCAGTCCTTCCAGTGTATTTTCAGGGTTAATTTCTTCCAGGATTGACTAGTTTGATCTTCTTGCTGGAGTAATAGAGATGCTGCAAAGAACAAAACAGGGAAAAATCATCGTCTTCATGAAATTTCCCTTCTATTGGAAGAGAAAGATAACAAATACTACAATAAACAAATTGTACAAATGGTGAGGAGGGGGAAGTGGAGGGGGCAGGGAAGAAAAAACCAGGTTGCAGAAGGCCTTGTAGGTAACATGGCTGGTGGCTTGCTGACTATCTCACTGAGAGCAGACTCAAAGTGGTCACAAGGTCCCCCTTGTGGACACCACGTGGGTTCAAATCTTGGCTTGGCCACCTACCAACTGTATAACCTCAGGGAAATAACTTCTCTGAACCTCAGTTTCTTAAATGTAACCCAGGGATTCATGATACTGTCAGCTTCATAGGATCATTGCTTGTATGCCTAGTCACTAAGTCGTGTCCAGCTCTTTGCTTGCCAGGGTCCTCTGTCCATGGGATCTCCCAGGCAAGAATACTGAAGTGGGTTGTCATTTCCTCCTCCAGAGGATCTTCCTGACCTAGGGATCAAACCCGAATCTCCTGCACCTGCAAAAGCCAATTATTTGCTACTAAGCCATAGGATCACTACAAGGTTTAAAATAGTTAATTCACCTAAAAATGCTACAAGCAGGTACATGACTTGTAGCAAGTACTACTGCTCTTTCAAAGAGGAGAGATAAGTCAGCTCTCCCAGTCATAAAGCTCACCTATGCTGGCATGAGGAGGTGGTATGCAGGGGCCAGAGGGAGGGAGAGGGGCTTTGCAGTAGTCCAGGGAAGAAATGGTGGTGGCCCAGGGTGAGGGGTCACAGTGCCCCTCGCTAGAGGATGGAGAGAACTGGAAGGATTTGAGAAAAATGTGTGAGGTAACCTTGGTAAACTGTACCTCATACTGCCTCTTAGAAAGAGGGAATTTGAGGACTTCCGTTGTGGTCCGATGGCTAAGACTCCATGCTCCCAATGCAGGAGGCCCATGTTCAATCCCTGGTCAGGGAACTAGAGTCCACATGCAACTAAAAGACCCTACATGCTCAACTAATACCAGTGCAGCCAAATAAATTATTTTTTTTAAAGAAGGAGGAGTGAAGTTGAGGGAGAGGGCGGAGCAGCGACATCAGGCCCTCCTCATTGCTGATGATGTTCCCGCAGTGGCCTTCTCCTCACTCTCCCTCCTGGAGCCCACTGCTCCTCTCTGCCCCCAGGGAGCTCAATTCAAGAGGGCTCTTCCCTCCCCCTGCCTGGAGTCCCCTGCCCTCTCTCCTGATAGGATCCAGTCCAGTCTCTGGCCTGGTGGTGAAGGCCCTTCCTCCCCTGACCCTAGCTGGCTCCAGATCTCACTGCCCCTTAAAGAGCCCTTGTGCTGCCCTCATCAGGCCCTGCTTCCTTCTACAGGGCCCTCCACTGCAGCTTGGCCCCCATTAGCTAGCTCCCCAGGAGCCCAGACTCTGGCGGTGACTCAGGGCTGCCTCCTTGTGGCCACAAGGTGAGTTGCCTGCATGCCTCCTCAGGAAGGAGTTCTCCAGCCTGCACGGCTTCCCGGGGGAGCTCTGCCTCTGCGCTGTGTCCTCAGTGGCTGCAGGTTGGAGGGAGTGTGCCCATGTCCCCAGAGCACTCTACCTGGCATAGGCAGGGTCCATTTGTGAAAGAGGCACATGTTTACTCATGACTACAACTTTGTGCCCTGTATCTTGTGACCTTTTGGTCAGGGAGAAACCAAAATCTTCTCTTAGAAAAATGGACCTTCATGAAAGGCCTGCAGACTCCCCATTAAGATGACACTTGAATGGGGGAACCTGAGACGCTCTGGGCCAGAGGCAGCTGGCCCAGCCTGCCCTCAGGGCATCCTGAAGCAGTTCTTCCTGGAGGAGAGAGCTGTCAGGTTGTACCGTCACATCAAGGCCCCATCTCATTCTGGCTAAGACACAAGACCATATCCCAAGCCTCCTCTTGCCCTCCAAGACCCTGTACCATAGCTCCCCCACTGAGAACCCTGTGGCCTGACCGTGCCCTACCTGCTTCCCCTGCCCCCGAGGGACCATCCCCCTGCCCTACTCACTCCTGTACTCCACCTTCTTAATCAGCGCCTGCACCCATTCTTCCAGGGAGCAAGGCTGCCCCGGCCTTCTTGGCCCATCTCTGTTTCTCCCTCCTCTTTTCTCCTGGAACCACCAGCCAGCCATCACAGAGAGCCCTCAGGGCCGAGAGAGCCCCTGGGTCTAAATCTCAGCCCTGCCAGCCCCCAGGCCTTCCATTGGCTCCTATCTGGCTTCCTCTAGGCCATGAGACCTCCAGACCTCCATCTGCTGTTTCCTTCTCTGTGCCCCCCATAGGGCCTGGCACTGATGAAGCATAAAGTAGGTGCCTGATCCCCATCCACCTACAGGAAAATGGGACAACGGTACCCCTGGGGCCTCATGTCCAGAACCATGGCTGGACAGGGAGGAACCAACATGGAGGGGACTTCAGGCAGCAGAAGCTGATGACAGAGGATTCAGAGGGTCCAGCAGAAGCTCTTCATGGTGGACAAACAGGACCTCCAGCAAGGAGCCCCTAGCCGTGTCTAAGGGAAAAGCAACATCCATTAAGTCCATTAACTTTAACACTGAAATCAATGTTGCAGCCACCAGAAGTAATTAGCATAATTCACATTTCAGATCAGGAGATTTTTTGAAAACCAAGTTTAATTACATTGAAAAATGACAACTTCATTTTCTCTCCCTGGATAGGTTCCCCTGATGTTCCCCCACACTTTCATTAAAAAAAAAAAAAAAGGACTGGTCATTTTTTTTTCTGTCTCTTATACAC